>VDFB02049217.1:47692520-47835122 GCA_007258455.2 Sequoia sempervirens
CTCTCCCTCTCCCTCTCTCCCTCTCTCTCCTCTCTATCACTTGTCTCTATCATCTGATCTTCTACCTCTATCTTCCCATCTCCTCCTCTTTCTATCCATGTGTCTCCCTTTCTCTCCCTCCCTCTCCCTCTCCCTATAACTCCCTCTTTCTATATCTCTCTAGTTCTCTCTCCTCTCTCCATTTCTCTCTTCATCTCTCCCTCCCTCACTCCCTCCCTATCTTCCTATCTATCTCTTTATCTCTACCTCTCTATATTCCTTTCTCTTCCCATACATATCTATCTCTCTCTTTTTGTTCCCATATATCTCTATCTCTATATCTCTCTCTTTATCTCCCCCTATTTCTCTCTCCCTCTCTCTATCTCTATTTTTCTCTCTACTTCTATCTATTTTAATGTCCCCACCCTCTCTCTCCTTCTCCTCCTCTCTCTATATCTCCTTATATCTATATCTCTCTATTTTATCTCACCATTTATATGTATATATATATCCCTCTAGAACTTTCTATCTCTTCCTTTCTATATCTCCCTAGATTTATCTTTAGGCATCTCTCTATTTATTTGGATTTGACTTCCTCTCTTGCTTTATCTTCATCTCTATCGAGCCATCTTTTGTTATCCTCCTCTATCTCTAGTCATGTATTGCTCTCTCTATCCATTCATCTCTCTCCCTCTCTCTTCCCCTTTCCCTCTTCCTAGACCTCTATATCTATATCTTTTTCCCTATCTATTTATATCCCTCTATATTGCATCTTCCATCTGTTGCTCTATATCTATTGGTTATCTCTCCATCTCTCTCTACCCCTATGTCTCTCCCTCTCTCTACTTCTCTCTATATCACTTCCCATCTCTATCTTTATCTCTCCCTATCTCTCCATCTCTATCTATCCCTCTCTCCTCTCTCTTTATCTCTCCCTCTCCTTCTCTTCATACCCTTCTCCTTCTCCACATCCATATCCACCTCCATCTATATCTCTATCTCCTTACCTCCCTCTCTCATGTGCTTTTCCGCTCTCTATATCTCCCTCTTTGTACCCATATCTCCATCTCCCTCTCTCCCTATTGCAAACATAACACGACTCTCAGATTGGTAATGAAGCCTAATTATCTTTCCAATTTAGAGGTTTTGTTTCAATCATGTTTAGATCCTTGTAAGTGGATGAATACTTGATTTGAAGCTATCACTTATCCATTGAGATCTTTGTTGCACAAACAATATCATTTTCTAAATGACATACCAATTTACCTCACATATTGTGCAAATTTATGCAAAAAATAGACTAAAATTTATCCTAATTAACCTTCAACACTATTTGACATACCCAGTATACACCAAGATGCGATTGCTAGTTTAAAAATATTTTAATATAATATATTTTAAAAACATATACTTTGATATGTAAATAATTGTCAAATTTAAATTTAAAAATTGAATTTTTTATTACCATACATATAAACATTTTTATAAATAAAAAATTATTAATAAATTTTATTTATCTAATTAATAATTTTTATTTACTTAAATCAGAAAACAAATTGTAAGTAAGTTATTTTATTTACTTAAATCAGAAAACAAAAAGAAAAATAAATAAATAGAAAATAAAGGACATTCTTCCTAGAATTTTCCAACCAAAATATACATTTAAGTTTTGAAATGCTAAATGAATCGACCCGCAGGCTGGCTGCATCGAATTTAAGTTTCACAGAGCATCTGAGGAACACCTTTGAACGAAAACAACGCCACTCTGCTATGAGGCATTTTTGTACACATCCTCCTGCTGTTGTTACTCTCTTATTTTTTCTGTCATTTCTCACTCTTGCACTCTCTGTGAACACCGCACAAGTTGAAGCCATGAAAAATATCTCCATTTATTCAAATCCCCAGAAGTATTTTGGGATCCTCATTCTGACCCATGCCAATGGTATGGTGTAAGTTGCAGTGAAAACGGGCATAATGTTGTAGGACTGCACTTATCACATTTTAATATTCATAGCGAGAGTATCTGGCAGTATTCGTGTAATTTGCCAGCCCTTCAACTTCTTGATCTCAGTATCAACTATCTAAAAGGTCCAATCCCTAAGACTGTTGGCTGCTTTGCCAATTTGACAACTCTGCGTCTCTCTTTCAATAGTTTTTCAGAATCTATTCCTCCACAATTGTGTTCTTTGAGCAATCTGCATGTCCTTGACCTCAGCAACAATCAATTAACAGGAGTCATTCCTCCCCAGCTGTTCTCTTTAAGCAATCTAGAGGATCTGGACCTCTCCTTTAATCATCTTTCTGGAGAGATACCTAAGAATTTCTCAAGAAACTTGTTTAGGTTAAGAATGGAAAATAACAGCTTGACTGGAACCATCCCTTCTGCAATTTCAAATGCCCGAAATTTGACATACCTAGTAATGAATAACAACTTTCTAAACGGCTCAATTCCGGAGCAGCTAGCAAGTTGCACTCAACTCCAGTCGCTTGAACTGGAGAACAATAGATTGGGAGGTCCATTGAACCATGTGCTGCCTAAACTTTTACAGTTGACGGATTTGTCACTGTCAAATAATATGTTTGAGGGAAGTATTATAGATGAGCTCTCTAATTTATATAATTTGACTTATGTGGATTTGAGTGGTAATCTCTTATCCGGCAACATATCCTCAAAAATTTTCAATCTTAAGCAGCTGAGGGTTTTGTGTTTACAGAAAAATTATCCCACTGAATATACAAAATGGAAAGTCCCTGCAGGAGCTCAGATTGGACAGAAACAATCTTACTGGAATAATTCCATCAGGAATTGGCAAGCTTAAAATGTTGTACGGTGCTCTGGATCTGAGCCACAATTCTTTGACAGGAAAAATTCCTATTAGTCTGTCCAACCTGATAATGCTAGAATCTTTGAATTTATCCAACAACAGGTTGACAGGCGAAATCCCAGAGTCTTTAGGGAATATGAGTCATCTTCTCTGGTTGAACCTGTCAAACAACAAATTAAGAGGAACAATTCCGGAGTCTTTAAAACAAATCCCGCATTTGGACCTATCAAACAATGAATTATTAGATGGCATTCCAACAAGAAAAAGCCATTACGCATTCCTAATAAAAGTATTGGGAGCAGTAGGTGCTGTTGCCGTTTTTATATTTTGTTGTCTAGTTTTGGGAGTTTTATGGATAAGGAACTTCCATAATAGAGAGGAATTTAAACAAAAAATCCACAAAATTGTTCAAAAGGTGCAGCATCCACGGATCTCATATGAGGAGCTTCTTGCAGCAACCAATGGATTTCACAACTCCAACCTACTAGCAACAAGCAGATTTGGATCAGTGTACAAAGGTATTTTGCCTGATGGTACCCCTGTTGCCGTGAAGGTTCTCAATTTAATGCATCAACAATCACACAAGATTTTCAGAGCAGAATGTAAAGTGTTGCAGAGAGTTCGACATCGAAATCTTGCAAGAATCATAACCACATGTTCCAAACATGACTTCAAAGCTTTAGTCTTTGAGTATTTTACTAATGGAGACTTGGAGAATCATTTGTATCAAAATAGTTGTAGATTGGGACTGAGGGAACTGCTTAGCATAGCCATAGATATAGCGTATGCGTTGGAATATCTGCATCATGATTGTTATGTGCAGATAGCACACTGTGACATAAAACCAAGCAATGTTCTTTTAGATGAAAGCATGACAGCTCATCTTTCAGATTGATGGGAAGAATCACGGCCAGTTCAGTAACTTCAACAATAGGTTTAAAAGGCTCAGTGGGCTACATCCCACCAGGTATGGTTTCTCAAATATCTTTTAAATATTTTTTATGGATTTCCTTGTTAGAATGGAGTAAACAATTATAATCATTGAGTTGACTGCAAGTGCAGAATATGGATTGAATGGCATGATGTCTTCTTGGGGAGATGTTTATAGCTATGGCATTTTGTTATTAGAAATGCTGACAAGGAGGCGGCCAACTGACAGTATGTTTAATGGTGATCTGAACTTGCATAACTGGGTGAAAAGGGCATTTCCAGACAAGGTGTTTGAGGTAGTTGATAAAAGCTTGTTAATGGAAGGGGCTGGCGAAGAAACAGAAGAATCTCTCATTTTATTGATACGTCTTGGTTTGCTGTGTTCAAGTGATTCACCTGAAACTCGGCCTACTATGAGAGATGTGTCCAAACTATTGAAGAACATTCAAGAGGATTTCACCCCAGACACTCATTTTTCCATTAAATTAAAGCCCACTATATCCAATTTAGTTTCTAACAGAGGTGCAATATTTATTTGTGAGGCATCAGATACCCAAAGCTCTACATTTTAGCATACTTGTGACTAAACCAAGGGTTACATCCATGGAAGACTTGAAAATAAAAAATAGCAGACCATGCTATTGTAAAGTATAGGCCATGTCTTATGTTTATTGTTAGATTTGAGCTTTCTGAATAAGAGAGGAGGAATCAACCATAGATTTCGTGTATTCAAACTTTGTTTTGATTAAATAAAGGGCCCAAATCCTTGGTGGCACTTAATCAGTTTGTTGGTCAGGTTTGTTGTCTGTTGTAACAGTGCCATTGTCATAGTGTTGTTCGCTGAGTCTTGTCTTTCGCTTCTGCCGTTTGTCTTGTTTGTGGTGTGTCCGTTGGCTCATACATGAGCTTGGTTATAATCAATGTGTCAAGATAATACAAATCCTTTATGTTTTCATAGAAAAATATGTGTTATATTTATGAGCTTACTTTCAATACTAATTACTGAATTTAACATACATAATTGCTAGTGAATTTTTAATTGTTTCTAATTACTACTAAATTTCTAAGCTGAAAAAAGTACCATTTGCCCTGAAAAAATATTACAAAAAAATTGTCAGTTTCTTCTGTTGTAGAGTTTTCCTCTACTAAAGCAGGAAATTTAAAAGTTAAGTTAAATTATATACTTGAAGAGAAAGAAATGGAACCGTACATTATCTTCTAAATTATGGTAATTTAAAGAAAATAATATAATTGTTTATTAATTAGATTTTAGATTAATATAGAAAATTTAGTCAAGTATAAGATAAGCAATCAATTAAATAAAATGAGTAGGGTTAGGATTTTGTCTAGTTTTTTAAATGGGATTATGTATTATATTGTAAGTCATAAATTAGATTTTATTTGTAAGTTTTAAGATTTTTTAAATTAACATGTTTGTGAATCTTATAAATTAATTGGATGGGATTACTACTATGGTTTTGTGTCTCAGAAATATAGTCTTATTTAAATCTATGATCATGTCTAGAATCTATAATCTTGTCTTTTTCTATTGTTGAGTTCGAGTTTAATTCCTTTGCTTAAATACTTGTGTTAAGTCAAAATAGTATTCTAAACATCTTTGGAAGTTTGTTGTGTTACACTTGAAGTACTCTACATCATTTAGGCTTAATTAGGCCTTTTGTAATAGTTGTATGCAATGAGTAATGATAAGATAAATTGTCAAAATGGATGAGATAAAATGCAAGCATGTTCTTAAAGTGAAAGTGCTCTTTGACTATCTTAATGCTCTTGAATTATTACTAAAAGATCCTATTGTGATTAAATTGTATGTACCCTTGGATTGTTAATTATGCCCGTGTACCTTGGAATTTATCCTACTCTAAATGTGCAAAACAACTTAAAATTGCAAATGATAAAATACCAAAGACACCTCAAGATTAGCCAAAAGAGAGATAAAACAATAAAGAAAATGGACAAAACAAGACACAAATGATTTCACCTTCCTTGCTGTTGATGTCTCCTTGATTGGCCCTTGCTTGGAATGATTTGAGTGCTCCTTAGATGATTTCTTGAGTGACTAAATGCAATGTTAGATGTGAAAAATGATTAAATGAGATGGCTAAATGATGGCAAAGGATGCAAATTGGCAGCATGTAGTTATGAAAAATCAAAGTGTTGAAAATGCCCTTGAGGAGGGGGTATTTATAGGAGAATTTGAATTCTCTAGAGAATTCAACGGTCAAGATACATCCAACAAGGCCAAGATGAAGGGTTATAGTGGGTTGAGAACCCACAAGCCCTCACATCTTGACATGTAGATGGTGAAGTGGCTAAGGGGAGATGAGGTGTAAGTGAGGTGTCAAAAAGGTACATGAGGTGGAGGAAGGACAAGCTTTTAACAGGAGTGAGAGATTTCCACAAAAGATTTCGCATCCCCCAAATGGGAGTGAAAGAGACATTTGAGGAATTTTGGAATTCCTCAAAAATCTACATGGGAAAAGGAAAGGTGGTTGGGGATATAAATGTGAATTAAAAATTCACATTCCTAGGATGATCTAGAGGGTAAAAGGTGGGCTCAAAAAGGTGGGATTTGGTCACATGTGGAGATTGTGACAAGTCCAAGGTTCTAGAAGCCTTGGGAGAATGGAATGTGAATTAAAAAAATTCACATATAAAGGAGGGGAATCTAGAATAAATAAAAAGGAATTAAAAATTCCTTGGGGGGGGAAGAGTTGACCAAGGTACTAATTAGGTTTGACTAATTAGTAATTAGAGGATAATTAGGGGTTAATTAGGATTAAAGGCCAACTTGCAAAAGTTGGAGGATGTGACACATCCTAATCAAGGATTAGGCATGTGCACATCCTTAATGAAGAGATTAAGAAATGGATTAGGATTAGATGAAAATGACATGTGAGGAATTAAATAAATGTAATATTTATTTAATTTATTTGATGAAAAGAGGATAAAGGAGGGTAAGGTATTTAATTATTAATTAAATACCTTAGGGAATTCTAAGCGATTAAAAGATATTAATTAGAAATAATAGTATGTACTTAATTAACTCTAGGATAAGAAGAGGATGTTTAGATGAAAGTGATAAATTTGGATAAATTAAGGTGTCCAAAATTTGGATATACCACATTTTCCCCCTCTTTATGAGATGGTGTTACAGTAGCATCATTTCAAAAAATAATAAAATAGAACCCGGAAGAGATGGTTAGATTGAAAAAGATGCCCCAGTCATCCAAAGGAGTGACTAGGAAGGGAAAAAGAAAATGATGAAAATTAGGGATGAAGGATGCCCCCTCGAGAGGACATGCGGGTTGAAGAGAACATGTGTGTGCTCTCGAAATAGATGATGTGATGCAAGGGGAGATGAGGAAGATGAAGCAAGGTGATGGGTAAGTGAGTAAGTGATATGGAGATGGATGAAGCACAAATGGATTTCAAAAGGTGATGTTGCCCAGTCAAGGTACAAGCCAAAATGGGTTGATGATGGATGGAGTGTTGTCAATGAGAGATGAAGGATCCCAAAACACCACGAGGATAGGGAAGGATACATCCCACTGAGTGGTATTGATGAGGGAAGGATACATCCCAAAATACCACTAAAGGATAGGGAAGAATAACTCCCGATGATGATGAGGAAAGTGTTGTTGATGAGGGAAGGATACATCCCAAAACAACACCAAAGGGATAGGAAAGGATACTAATGGATGATGAAGATGATGGGTCAAGGCTGGTAACAAGGCCGAGAATAAGATAGGATATGATTAAGATGATTCGAGACTCGCATCGGAATGGATGGGATTGGATAGAGATGGCAGAGATAAGGATGAATGATAGATGGATGGGGGATACATGCAAGACGATAGAATGGAAAATGAAATACAATCCTAATGCAATTTGCCATCTTCGGAGCACTGATTTTTGCTATAGCATAAGACACCAAGTGCTAGGGTATGTGGAACCAAGGCGTAATAGTGTCTAATGCATGAAATAAACACAATAGACAAGGAAGGCTATCCAACACCCCAAAGTCCACGAAGACCTTGGTGAGGGCAGTATTGAGATAACTGACACAAAGGGATGCCCCAACATAACACAAGATCTTGGACATCCTGGTGGGTACTATATGGGGACAACCCAGTAGACAACAATAATAAATGATCAAGATATGCCCCTATGTTAAAAAATCAAAATACACCATAATATGATAGATCATAAGCGGCCTTGACAAGTGATAGGGAGCTCAAATGATAATAAATCCAAAGTATCAAATATCACAATCAATTTCAAACATCCATTGCCATAGGATCAAGGGGATGGATGGGATTGATGAGGTCTGTTAGGAAGGATGCATCCTGTTGAGACTAAAGATGATGGATACAAAACTAAAAGATCATTATGACGTAGGATGTTCAAAATCGATTGGATCTCATGATACAAGTGGATCTCGTTTGTGAAGAACTGGCTAGAGAAGGGCATAGCTTGATGACACGACACAAGGGAGACAAGACATTAGACTGACACACCCTAAAGACCTAGGGGCTCGGGGGCCGATCAGAGATTAGCCTTGCCTACGTGAAAGCGCAGAGCCCTCGTAGTTCATGGAAAAAGACCATGGATAAATCGGAAAGAAGACAATGGTGACCGATGATGAAAGACACAACATGCGATAGACAAATGCCCCAGGGGAGGATCAAATGACCAACCTTGCTTACGTGGAAGTGCAGGGGCAATGTAGTTCGATAAAAAGGCCATGGATAAAAGCGAAAAGGTACTGGTGAAGACGAAGTGATGGAGGACTAAAACAAGTTGATCCAAAAATGCCCAGAACCAAATCGTGTAATCTGACCTTGCTATGTGACAGCGGGGCAATGGTTTAATAAGACCGGAAACAATGGATAAAGGGGGATAAGATGATAGGATAAGTGGATAAAAAGATGGGACCGATACAACAAGATAGGATAGACCTGTTGGATTGGATAGGATGATGACGATCACAGAAAGCTCAGGGATGGGATAGTTATCAAAGCATTAAAATGACTTGGGATGATGATATGATAGATAGATGAGAGATGAAAAGTGATAGGAGATTGGAAAGATGTGCAAGAGAAGCAGGGGTGATGACGATGAGATAAATGGAATTGGGTTGCATGGGGGGGAGGCCTATGGCCAAATACCAATGATAGGGGATTGTGAGATGGGATGAGGATAAAGATGAAAGAATGGATAGAGATATAGGAATTGGGGATGGGAGGGATTGTTTGGATGGATAGGAATATAAGGATTGGGAGATGAAAGGAATGCGAGGATAGATAGATACGAAGATAAAGATGGGGAGATGGAAGGGATGTTATGATAGATGGATAGGGAGATGAAGGGATGCTATGATAGATGGATACGAAGATAAGGATGGGGAGAGATGGAGATGGATATAAGGATTGGGAGATGAAAAGAATGCTAGGATAGATGGATACAAAGATAAGGATGGGGAGATGGAAGGGATGCTGTGATAGATGGATACGAAGATGAAGGGATGTTATGATAGATGATTTCCAAGGACTATGTCAGCAAAGGCATGCCCCCACCTAGATACGTCATATATGAGGAGGCATGAGGGATGAAGACAGTGGATGGGAAGATAAACCAGATAACTAGGGATGAGGATGATGGGTGATCATGAATATGATAGAGCATGGATGAAGGAATGTATACCAAGAGGCCCGTTCACGCATAGATAGGTGCCCCTATTTTGATCAAGATCACAAGAAGGATGGAGGGATGGGAGATGGGAAATGGAAATGATGGTAGGATGCTGGGATTTATGAAGAGGACGGATAACGGAAGACGGGTGCATAGCCCGTAGCTATACGATGGAGGAATGCATATCGCCAGTTGCCCCTAAGCGGAGGGATTTACACATGATCAAGCTTGCCGTGTTTTCATCATGGTACTTATCCATTTAAGTGCTTGTCGCCAATCTTTCACCATTGGATCTAATCTATTTTTACTATTTTGTGGTTTTTTTTTTTTTTTTGATTCCATGGATTTTGACTTTTTAGATTTTGCGGGATTTTTGACTTTTTGGATGTCATGGAAAAGGAGATGGGTAAGGATAAGGAAGTGGATAAGCAGATTTAGAAGACATGTAATAAGGATCAAGGTGTTAAGAGCCCATGTTTGAAGTGACTGTTGGATGTTGGTACAACCTTATTAGGATAAATGGATTATGCATGAGGATGAATTAGAGGGATTTGATGGGGCCGATACACGGGATAAATGGATGGGATGCTGGAAAGGGTATGGATAGAATGATGGGGTGGATATGTGATGGGGAGATGTGTTCAGGACCAACATTGGCACATGTGGTGGTGGATGTGAAAAGATAAGAGGATTAATGGATTGAGAATGTGGGGATAATGGAGGAGATGGAATGGTGAATTTCGGGACATAAGGACCTAAAACAAACTTAGGAGATGAAAGAGGTGTATGATTAGCTTTTAGATTAGCGACTTTGGATGTTCTTATGGAGGCTTCATTTGTTTTCTTTGGGATCCACATGGTTTTGATGTTTGCTTTGGTGGGCCTTTGCGGCCTACAGTTTTGATTTGGATTTTGGATTTGATTTTGCTTTGCTTTAACATGTCTTTTAGAGGGGACATGGGCAGCTTTTGATTCATGTGGATGTTTAGATTGATGCATTTTTTCTTCAAAGTGCTTTTAGTAGCAATGGGATGGGTGTGAGAAGATGGATGATGTGGAGTGATGGAGGTAGGATTACGAGGATTACGTGTAGATGGAGAATGTGTAGGTATGTGCCTTTGTTGATCCTGACCATGGGGTATGTAAGAGGGACGTTTATGATGGATGAGATGGATAGGTGTTGGATGGATGAAAGGATGGATAAGACGAGATGGAGGAGGTGATTTTGGGATATAGGGGCCCAAAATAGATGTAAGACCTGGAGGAAACAAGGGCATGGTAGATGGAGGATTGGAGATGGTGGATGGAGGGATGTAAGGACCCAAAATGGATGGAGCAGATGAAGGAGGAAGATGGACGGTGGTTTTGAGGCGATACGATAGAGGGGGAGGGATGGCCACATATGATCTGGTGGGGCGATGGGAAGAGCCGATATTTCTTTTGGAAAAGGCTCGTTGAGGACATCTAGAGGTTGTACCAACATTTTTGGATTGCGAGTCGTGAGTAGTACATCCAAGACCTTGCGGATACAAATGTTCTTTAGCTTGGATGGGCTCTATAATACCTTGCACATGAAGGCCTAAACCTTTTCCTTGATAGTTCATTCTATTGAGCATTTGATCTAGGACAAGATTTTTGTTATTCTGGAAGAATGATGCGAGTTCATTATTAGGTGGAAGAGGAGGGTTGGTGTATATGCTATGTTTTTCTTCTACGAGGAGACCACCATGGAGGAATGTGAGAGGACCAAGGGGATATGCAAGCGGTGTGGGGATAGCATTTTTAGGCGATGATGGGGGATCATTAGAAGGAGATGATGGAATAGCAACATCAGGAGGGGGAGTAGGGGCCATGATAGGATCTGGATTTGTGGTAGTAGGCGCATGCGATGGAGATGGAGATGGAGCAATGGAAGCTTGAATGACAAGGGGATCATGAGATGGAATGGATGGGGGACTGTGATTTTGAGGTGGACTAGATGGGATGGTAGGATCTTGATCTGGAGAAGGGGATATGCTGGCATGCTTTGGATTAGACTCTTGGCGTGACTTATCATGTGTGGGAGGCATGGTAATGGAGTCTTGTTGGGACTCTTCAAGTGGGGAAGATGGAGGGATGAAAAATTCATGAGGTTCATTGGAATGTGTTTTGGTGCTACTAGGAGTGGGAGGAGTGGATTGGATTTGGGTATCTTCGATGGATTCGGTGGTTCTCATAGTAGGAGATGTGGGTTCAATGGATTTAGTGGGTTCAATGGTTTCAATGGTTTGATCAGTGCAGGGGGTGGTAACATCAATAATAGGTGCGGTATGGAGAAGGCTCTCATCACTAGTTATCATGGATGATGGATTGAGATGGCATGGTTCCATGACTTCAAGATGTGGAGTTGGGGGGCTTCTTTGTAATGAGTCCTTGGAGAACTTCTGAAATGAGAGACTTGTATATGGTTGGCTTGGCTGGGGTGGTAGAAATGGATGAGGGATTATGGATTGGTGGACTAGGGTTAGGTGGAGGAATGGGATCGAATGTAGGACTATGAGTAGATGGGGGATTAGGATTGGATGGAGGACTAGGAGTAGATGGATGAATGGGATTGGATGGAGGACTAGGAATAAATGGATGAATGGGATTGGATGGAGGACTAGGAGTAGATGGAGGACTAGGGTAAGGACATTGGAGTGGTGAATTAAGGTAGGGGGACATGGATTGTAGATTAGGACAAGAGGATATAGGTGGTGTAGTGGGACAAGAGGATGTGGGGGATGAATTATAATAAAGGTATTGGGATGGTGGATTATGATTAGGATATGTGGGTGTAGGACTAAGGTAAAAGGGTGTGGATGTAGGATTAGTCTGGGAAGATTGGGAAAGAGGATTAGGATAGGGGGACATGGATGGGGAATTGTAATAGGAGTATTGGGATGGAAAATTAGGATAAGAGGATGTAGATGTTGTGTAAGAGGATGATGTAGATGAAGGAAATGACAAATATGGGGATGAAGAAGACATTGGACATCCATTGTCAAAGGTGGCATAAGGAGAATGATTAGGCATGGATGAAGACATAGCGGGATAAATGGAAGGGGTGATTGGATCGTGGAAAGTGGATGGAGAAAGCTTACTAGTGATGATAGCATCAAGGGGATCTATGTCATATTCTTCTTGATCGACAAGACTTTCGTTATCATCGTCCACGTAATTAGGGTTTCCCTTCACTACTATTGATGGAGGGTAAGGATTCATGATGATGACAGGATAAAGAGGATGGATAAAAGATTTTGGATGGAAACAGATTAAAGCTCAAATTGGGATTTTGGTCAAACTCATATCAGGATTGGACAAAAGCTCAGATTAGGATGATTGGGTGGGATTGCTTTTGATTTTGATGGGATTCGGTAGACGGATGATTGGATCGGGTAGATGATTTGATGAATTTGATTAAAGTACTAGATCAGTTTGATGGGATAGGATCAAATGATTAGATGATGTTGATTGGATAATTGTGATTAGATGAAGATGATTGTATGTATCTGATTAGAGGAATGGATTGGTTTGATTAGATAGGAAGAAACAAAAGGTACCACTAGATATAGCTCAGAAAATTAAGCAACTTTGGTTTTTGGATGAAGTTGATTTGACGTACTGTTTGTAAATGATGGCCTCGGGAAGTTAGGGGCGTGTCCACCCTGCGATGCGGGGCGTGGCCACCTTGGGATGGTCAAATTATTGATAGGAGGAAATGGAAGGTACCACTAGATAGAGCTTAAAAAATTGAGCAATTTTGGTTTTTGAACGAAGTCGATCCAATGCACGGTTCGTAAATGATGGCCCTGGGAAGTTAAAGGGGCATAGTCAACATTCTACAGTAAATCAGGGGCGTAGTCAGCTTTCTGCAGCAAAATCAGGGGCGTAGACAGCTTTCTGCAACAAAATCAAGGGTGTTTACAGCTTTTAGAGGCGTTGACAGCAAAATCAGGGGCGTAGACAGCAAAATCAGGGGCTTTTACAGCTTTTAGGGGCGTAGACAGCAAAATCAGGGGCGTTTACAGCTTTCAGGGGCGTTGACAGCAAAATCAGGGGCGTTGACAACAAAATTAGGGGCATAGACAGCAAAATCAGGGGCGTTTATAGCTTTCAGGGGCGTTGACAGCACAATCAGGGGCGTAGACAGCAAAATCAGGGGCGTAGACAACAAAATCAGGGGCGTTTACAACTTTCAGGGGCGTTGACAGCACAATCAGGGGTGTAGACAGCAAAATCAGGGGCGTAGACAGCAAAATCAGGGGCATTTACAGCTTTCAGGGGCGTTGACAGCACAATCAGGGGCGTAGACAGCAAAATCAAGGGCGTTGACAGCTTTCTCAAGCAAAAGCAGTAACCGCTTACGCGACAAAAGCGGTAAACCGCTACGCATAAATGGGGCGCTTCGCCTTCGCGATCAGAGAGACGCTAAAGCCTTTCTGTGATAAAGGGCGCTTATGCCAACGGTAAGGAGAGGCACTTCGCCTTTCGCGGTAAAGAAGAACTAGCCTTTCTGCTTGATAAAATAAGAACACGCGCTTTAGCGGTAAGGCGGGCAAAAGCCTTTACCTTGATGAAAGCGAGCGCTTCACAGCTACGCAGCGGAATAGAGGTAACTAGCTATCTGATGGAGACTGAGCTTGGTTTTGATGGCAATGGCTATGGCAGAGTGCAAAGGAAAATGATAAAGTAAGGCCAAAGTATCAAGATTTCAGTTTTTCCGCGAGGAAACACTTCAAGTAAACCGCGATCTATGATTAATGTTAAGGGTATGGCTAGGAAAGGTCTTAATCTAGGATGCACAAGGCTTCTAGGGAGTCCTCGATATACTCTCAGTACATGAGGCACAACTGTGAACACCAGCCCATCACAAATGTGAGTCGGGAACCCCAACGAGATACTGAAAGGCTTTGACCAACTCTTCACGTCTATCTAGGTATCACCCTAGCCCGACTCAGCCAATTACGTGGCCCGGATTGAAATTTTGCTTCGTTCTCCCCTTTATATACCCAGCGATTATTCTGCGTGGTTGGAATAGATCCCTTGGGGTGATAGAAATCTAGCGAGGTCCCACTAGAAAAGAAGACACTAGCGGTTTCCAACTACCCGGGGCTCACACGGTGCAAGGGAAAGCAAAACAAATTAATGCCCCTTGGGTGACACAAGAACAAGTAATCACAGCAAGCAATGAAGTTTAATCCCCCTAATTAGACTATGTTCGAAAACAACAAAGATAATTTTTGAAAAACTGATCAAGTAGATAGTCCACAAGCAAATGTTGGTTGTGCTCTTTGATACGCTGAGTCAGAATTAAGCCTGATTTGCTTACAAGCGTTAGCAAAAAACACCGATATCCTTGCCAAAACAATGTTAGAGGGTTACTACTTGAAAATAGCAAAAAATGGGAGCAAAAACGAAGCTAAAATGACTGTTTTACCTTCCAAACTGTGCTGTTTTGGGGCGCTTCCGCCCTTCTGCAGCAAAAATAGGGGCGCTTCCACCTTTCTACGGTAAAGAGGAGGGTGCTTCCGCCTTTCTGTGGTAAAGAGGAGGGCGCTTCCGCCTTTCTGCAGTAAAGGGGAGGGCGCTTCCACCTTTCTGTGGTAAAGAGGAGGGCGCTTCCGCCTTTCTGCGGTAAAGGGGAGGGCGCTTCTGCCTTTCTACAGTAAAGGGGAGGGCGCTTTTTCCTTTCTGCAGTAAAGAGGAGGGCGCTTCCGCCTTTCTGCAGCAAATTTTATCAAATTTTTAAGAAAACAGAAAGTTGTGCCCCTCCCGTTGCAAGAAAAGTGTTAGGAAAACCTTTTAAATATATCCCTAATCATAGCAAATGTGTTAGAAGGAATAAAACTTTCAGTTGTGGGGCGCTACCACCTTTTTGTAGTGGCCAAGAGGGCGCTGCCGCCATTCTGCGGTAAACTTTGTCAGATTTTAAAGAAAAAAGGAAAGTTATGCCCCTCCCACTACAAGAAAAGTGTTAGAAAAACCTTCTAAATATATCCCTAATCACAGCAAATGTGTTAGAATGAATACAAATTTCAGATGTGGGGCGCTACCGCCTTTTTGTAGTGGCTAAGAGGGCGCTGCCGCCATTCTGCGGTAAAATGGGGGCGCTTCCGCCTTTCTGCGGTAAAGCAGAGGGCGCTGCCGCCTTTCTGCGAGTTTTTCCTGCAAAATACTTAATCCAAAAGGGAAGTTAAATGCAAGACCCGTTTGTGGGTCCCACCAGGCGTGCCAGAAATGTGATACCTTGATATTTATCCTATTCTAAATGTGCAAAATAACTAAGAAATATGAATGACAAAATACCAAGGACACCTCAAGATTAGCCAAAAGAGTGATACAATGAAAAGGAATGTAAATAAAATGAAACACAAACAATTTTATCTCCCTTGTTGTTGGTATCTCTTTGATTGGCCCTTGCTTGGATTGGTTTGTGTGCTCCTTAGATGATTGCTTGAATGGCTAAATGCAAGATTAGAGGTGCAAATGATTAGAAAGATGGCTAGATGATGGTAGAGGATTGAGAATTCAAATTGGCAGCATGTAGTTGCAAAAATGATTAAGTTCTAAAATGCAAATTGGCAGCATAAGGGTGCTCCAAATGAAAGTGTTGAAAATGCCCTTGAGGAAGGGGTATTTATAGAAGAATTTGAATTCTCTAGAGAATTCAACGGTCAAGATTGCTCCAACAAAGCCAAGATGAAGGGCTATGGTGGGTTGAGAATCCACAAGCCCTCACATCTTGACATGTGGAGGGTGAAGTGGACAAAGGGATATGAGATGGAGGTGAGGTGTCAAGAAGGTACATGAGGTGGAGGAAGGACATGCACCTTGGGGAATGAGAAGATTTCCTCAAAAAGAGATTCCTTGTCCCCAAGTGGGAGTGAAAGGGACATTTGAGAAATTTTGGAATTCCTCAAAAATCTACATGGGAAAAGGAAAGGTGGTTGGGGATATAAATGTGAATTAAAAATTCACATTCCTAGGAGGATCAAGAGGATAAAAGGTGGGCTCCAAAAAGGTGGGACTTGGTCATGTGGAGATTGTGACAAGTCAAGGTTCTAGAAGCCTTGGAAGGATGGAATGTGAATTAAAAATTCACATATAAAAGGAACCTAGGACAAATAAAAGGACAAATAAAAAGGAATTAAAATTCCTTGGGGAAAAGTTGACAAAGTCATGATTTAAGATTAATTAATCAGTAATTAGAATAAATGAGGATTAGAAGCCAACTTGCAAAAGTTGGAGGATGTGACACATCCTAATCAAGGATTAGGCATGTGCACATCCTTAATGAAGAAATTAGGAGATGAATTAGGATTAGATGAAAATGACATGTGGGGAATTAAATAAATGTATTATTTATTTAATTCATTTGATGAAAAGGGGATTAAAGAGGGTAAGGTATTTAATTATTAATTAAATACCTTAGGGATTTGGCAGAATTAAATATATTAATTAAATAATAGTAATATTACTTAATTAATTTGCAAAAGAGGATGTTTAGATGAAAAGTGATAAATTTGGATAAATTAAGTGTCCAAATTTGGATGTCTACACCCTGAAAACCATATACCCTCAAAACAGTGCTGACTGGGTATGGGATAATGTCACCCCAGTTATGGAAGACCTTTAATTCTGGCTTCCTCCCTTTTGGCCTGAGGAAATCATGTAATTCCTCGAGGATCCTAGGTACATTCACCATCAGTCTAGCCCTCAATTTGGAAGCAAAGCAATGATCAAATTTCACATAACTAGTGCTTTCCTTATTGCAAGATAAATCTGCAACCCATATATGTACTAGCAATCTTTCTCCATCAACCGATTGCCTTAATTTCATCCTTTCAGGGAAGAAATTAGCATTCTTGAACAAGAACATATGCATCCGCATAGAATACCAAAATAATTGAATGTTGGTATCATTTTTCTACAACTTTGACAGCCCTTCATGTATCCTCTCAGCCAAGAAAGAAGCAAAGTCATATGTCATAGAGAAGTTGGGGTGTTGTATTTGCACCCCCATGAACATGTACGCAATGGGCATCACCGCACCTAGACTGAAACCCAAAATCTGACACAATGAATAGAAAGTGGCTAGGAATTGATTAGCGAAACAATTTAATCTGAAAGGTTCCTGGTCACTGGGGCTGATATGAAATCTTGAACCTCCTGCCCTAGCCAAATGAGGTGGAAGCAACTTAGCTCTAAAAAGATTCTTCAACTTTTCATATTCCTAATTCATTTCCTCAAGATTGATAGGAACCAAGTCTTCACTTGGTTCACTCAAGTCAAAAATATGTTGGACCTCTTCTCTATTAACACTCAACATAACCTTTCCATCATTATCCCTGATTACCCATGTGACAGGGTCATATCTTGCAGCCACTGCCCTAAGCAAGTCTACATCAGGGAACACATTTGGTACCGCCAGCTTTCCCAAATCATACATTCAACCATTTGAAAAGGGGTGAATAAAATTCCTCTGTCCATACCACATTGTGAACATTTCCAAGCCTATGAGAGGAACCCTAGCATCGGCAATGTTAGGGAAATTATATACTAACCCTTCCCCCAGGATTTTCCCTTGCATGAGGACCAATCCCTTCTTCCTATCATTTGTTGACAAGGGAAATTGATCCAAGAAATCATCATACATGTTTCTTCTTAAATAATCAACTTGGCCAGAATCCTGCTTGGGTGGTGCCATCTCAGACAAACTAGGGCCTCTTTACAACGTTATACTTCAAATAGCTAGGACTAACAAGAGATAGAAAACTACAAAACAAAACACTGCAGTTTTTCACAACTATAATTAAACTATAGCCCTAACACACTTATCAAAAAGCTCAATGACAAGCACAACAAATCTTTTCCCAAATTCAAGCGCAGAATGACCGGAAGACACAAAAATTAACTCACGGATTTGTTCGCAGAAGTCCCAAATTCTAGTTGCAATGATTCACAACTTTGTTTTTGGCTTTGAAACTGCTCTGCAAAATACTTGAATTCTTTGTAATACAAATAAAGCAGGAGAATTGATTTTATTTCGATCAAATTGTCCCAGTAAGTGTCTCATCCGCCATTAAAGCTCACTCGCGCATTGTATGAATGACTCCAACCATATTTGATGTAGATTTAAATTCTAGCTGTCGATCCTTCAGTTAGATCAAATCATCGAATGACCGCCTTCAAAATAAGTTGACACAATCACCAACGCAGCAATAAGGGGCCCACCATACCATACACTACCAATGAAATCCATCTGGCACTCTCTCGTGATATCACGATCAACCAAAGCACTATGGTGGGGTCATCGCAGGATGGCAGGGAAAGGCTGAGATCAATTGGCAGTTGATCAACGGTCACGTGAATTTCATCCTTCTACAAAATAAAACATTTATTAAGAGGACAAGGGGACATCACTAGGAAGATGGTAAACAATGACATAAGTCATTTTTAAACAATGAAACATAGAGCCAACCAGGACTTAGAAAATGAAAAAACCTATGGAGGAAATAAAATTAAAACAAAGGGACTCGACCTAGACGAACCGATAGGACATAAGTCAGTTTAAAACCCCCTCAAAAAGTAACAGTGAAATACATCCCAACCAAGGCATAAAATAAACACAAGGGTTTTACATGTAGGCAAAGCTAAAACCCCAACCCTAAGAAATTTCCAACACCATGAAAGACCAATTACACTAGGCAAGGTAGGAATAGAACATAAGGAGCAAAAATTTGAAGTTCCATCAGGGGGAAAAAGCAGCTTCTCGATCCGTTACAAGGTGTCCTAGGCTATTGCCACTGAAAAAAGTAGCTGAAAAGTGGCAAGGCACTTAGGAATGTCCGTTTGAATGTTAAAATGTCACAGGACTCTAGCACGGCATTTGGACATCTGTGTGACATGGTAGTGTCCAAAAATATCACAATACAAAGTGACAAGAATGAGAAAATCACATGGTTTGACAAAAAGCTTATGTGTGAAGGGTAGCTGCTAAAAAGTGGCCCTAAGCATCCTAAGAGGGAAAAAGGATAATGCAACCTACTACAATGAGCCTACACAAGTTCTAAGGGAGCGGACACTAAATTGGATGCAAGAATGTATGTGAAATTGCAAGGGGTGAAATTTTATGACATTACATTTTTCCCCTACTTTGGTGGGCATATGAATCTACACTAATATGCATGCTAAAGGAAATCTACTAAACATAAATAACATCATAATATCAAAAGGATACTATAGAGGAAGTAGATAGCCCTTCAAACCAAGGAAGCATGCCCCTAGGCTGAAGACCTACAAAACAAATGCATTAGATAAGAAATATCTACACAAGACAACAAGGTTAGGACATAAAAAAAATGTTAAATCATGGGGTTAGAACATATACAAACACATATACATAGGCACATAACAAGATTTGAGTCAACAAAGTAAAAGAGACCTTAATGTAGAAGGTTGTGTTAATACTATGTGTCATCCCCAAATTAAGAAATAACACATAGAAGAATTCTCAAACGAAGAGAAGAATGTAAGGATTGATTGCTTCAAGAGAAGTATGCACCCAAAAGTCAGGGAAGCAACCAATTTCGAAGAGAGAAAGAGGTGTATACTCAGGATGAAGAAGATGTAAGTCTTCAATTTGGTATACACAATTGTGAAGAGAAGAGAGAAATGACTCCATAGGTATTTGGTTCTGTGGAGATTTGAATAAATGCACTACAAGCCCCTAAACCCACAAAAGGTGAACAAATGGCTCTACAAGTGCTTAGTCCTACAAAGGAGGTGCCCTGGGTGCTCGATCCTGAGGGAGGCCATATGTGAAAGGCTCCGCAGAGTCTAGTAGGCCCTTACAAGTGCTCAGTCCTACATGGAAAGCTCAAGGTGTTTGGTCCTCCAAGCTTGATTGAAAAGTAACTTTACAGGTGCTTGGTCCTACAAAGAAACATGTTAATCCACATAAAAAACATGTTAAGAAATCTTGATGCAAAGGATCTCTATAGGTTCTCGGTCCTACAGAGAAAGACTGATTAGATAAACCTGTGGCTACTGCAAGATGCATTGCAGGATAGTCACAGAAAATATAGGTCTAGTTAGGCTTCCCCCAAGCTAGACACCAATGAATTCATTTGAAGGATAAGCTTTAAAAGGGGGTTGCTTTGACAAAGAACCCTTCAAGACACCAAGGATCCCATTCAAAGGAAAACTCTAATTGAAAGAAAGAGAGAAGAGGGGGGTCCTTAAGAAGGACATGCATCTCTGGAACAAGTTATCACTACCCCCTAGCATATAGGGGAGGAGAATCATGCAAAATACTATAGAAGGGAGGTGTAAGAACCTCATGAGAAGATGCTTAGAATGGATAGGATAGAGGTAGACCTCAATATCACTTATTATTTAAAGAAGAGGTAGGTGCATCAACAAATAGGTGTGTGATGGCACCAAAAATCAAGAAGTTGTATTTTATCCTTCAAGCCTTACATTCACTACTGGAACGGCCAGGAACTCGATAGTATGTATAGAAATAATGTTTCACTTTATC
This sequence comes from Sequoia sempervirens, assembly GCA_007258455.2. NCBI lineage: Eukaryota > Viridiplantae > Streptophyta > Pinopsida > Cupressales > Cupressaceae > Sequoia > Sequoia sempervirens. The sequence goes on from VDFB02049217.1 coordinate 47,713,530, forward strand.
ATGTTTATGAGATTTCTTATGTGTAAAAGGAGGAAGAGTAATCAAGTGGGATTTTAGAAGCCTAAAAAAAAATGCTCTTTCTCAGATAAAGAATGAGGAGCAAGAAGCAACCCTTTCTCTTGTGGAGAAGAGTTTGTCTGCTCAGAAGGAGACATGAAGATAGCGGATAAAGGAGGATAATTCCATTCAAGAGAATGAGGTTGAGCAGCAATCATGTCGACATTCAACCATGGTTTTTGTTTAGTTTGTTCATTTGAGCAACCAAGCCCCAAATTATGTTTACAAGGTACACATTCTATAGGGACTTGGATGCCTTGTTCAACACCCACAACCTTTACACCCATAGCCATATTTAGAGACAAGTTTAAAGCTGGGGCCATAACGTGTTTGGAAATCTTGAGAAGGAGGAGGATCTTCATAAAGAGCGTTATTCTAGAAATAGGGATTATACTCCTCTACAAGATTTCCATCAGCCTTCTTGACAAGATCACTAGTATTAGCCTCCTTAATAGAAGTGTGATCATCTTCCTGAAAAGGGGGAGGATCAACATTAAGAACATTACAATTTGTGTCCACATTATCTCTTGATACAGAAGAATAACCATCTTTGATAGCAAGTTTAGATGATGTTATCAAAAATTCTAAGTGGATTGGGTCAACTTTATATTCCCCAATGAAGGATGATGTAAATTCTAAGGAACCCCAATCATCACCAAGACATGCATTCTCTTGAGAAGAGGTAGAAAGAGGAGACTTAATATTTCTTGCTTTAAAAGAATATTCTTTAGGGACATCTACCTCAAGCATATATTTTGTAATAGATATTGTTGGAGTAGACATCAACACATTGGAAGAAACTGAAGGGATAAGAGTAGGCACAACCAAAGCCCGACTAGAAGCTGCCATCTCACATAAGTGTATGGCATCACAGTCAACCATAATTGTGACTACTTGATTGTTACAAATGAACTTAATATATTTATACTAGGTAGACATGACTGCACCCATAGCATGAATCCACGGTCTACCGAGAAGAATATTATATGGTAATTTTTCTAACATAACATATACCAGAGTGGGTTTAGTAATAGGTCCAACCTTCAAAGGTAATACTATTGTACCTAGAGCTTGTTGCCTAACATTATCAAACCCACGAATGACTATAGAAGCTACAAGTGAAGCTGAATCAATTTTAATTTTATGCAACAGATCAATGCTACATACATTGAGCACTAAACTAGTGTCAACGAGAGTACATCTAATGCCAATATTATTAATATTAACTATGATCATTAGAGGATATACCTACTTTTGTACTTCTAGAGGTGAGAGTTCCTACATATAGAACATAATATTCAGTGAATCTATACGAATATGTGCTATCAATGCATTAACATCCACTGGCCTAGCAAAAGAAGGCAAGAGGATCTTTTGCAAAGATTCCTGAAGCATACCTTGATAAACTAGACTAGACTAAAGCAAGTCCCACAATGAGATCTTGGCTAGAGTAACATGGAGTTGCTTGACAAGATCGTAATCACCAAGTGCTTTACTTGTGGGTTAATGTGCTTAAGGAAGGCTTGGTTGAGAAGGTTGTAAAGAAATAGTTTGATTAACATTTTTTTGTTCTTCTAGTATTATAAGTATGGGCTACCGCTCTATAAAAGGGATCCTTAGAAAGATCAGGAGAATCACTATCAAATGGAACACCATTAATAGAACAAATCCTTTTAGGAGAAGGACTAGCCATAGTCAGATAAATAGCAAGTCTCTTAGGCCTTTGAGGGGTGATAGATTCATATATTATATTTGGTTGAGATGTTGTAGAAGTATTCCAGGTGATGAGTTTGAGTTTATGGTGCTTGGTTTCCAAGTTCTTTTGATAAAATTTTAATAAAAGAGGAAATAGTATGGTGAAGAGTGTTTAGTGTGACAGAGTGGTGTTCAATTTTTTTCTCCACATTTCTTCATGGTTGAATATTTTCTTGTGTGGTTTAGATATGTTGATTAGAGGTGTTTAGAAGTGTTATATCTAGAGTTTCAGGTTTTGGATCATTGTGTAGAGAAAGTTGTGTTCACCAGTGTATGAACCATGTTGCAATATTGTCTGGGAGAAATGGTTTTGCTCGAAATTTCTCTATGGTTTGGTTTCTAGTCATGTGGATCTGGAAGTGTGCTTATATTGCGAGTATCTATCTTCAGTCTAAGTTGTTTGTGTTTTGGTGCTCCACAAGGTTGGATTCAAGTGTTGTAGTGTGTGGAGAGTTAGCTGGTTGTGTAGAATGAATATGTTCTTTTAGTGTATGATGTTGTGAAGGATTTGTTGGATTTTAGGGTGTTGATAGAATATTCCAGATTGTTCTTAAGTGTTGTGTGTGGTTCATGGGTCATCTTTGGATCAAAGGAAGCATGTACTTAATGTTTAATGGTGTTAACACAGGTTTGGTTGACCTTAGATGTTTACACTAATTTTGGATATTCTTAGGTGTTTGTGGAAGTGTGGTGTGGATTTAGGTCTAAGTTAAGGTGTGATGTGTTCTTCCTTCATTCCTGTCCATTGTGGGAATGTTTTGGTTTTGACCTAATTTGAATTTGCATGTTTGAGGTGCATAGCTGGCCTTGTGAATTGTATTCAAGGTTGAAGATGGTATATATGTGTGTTGAGTTAATGGAGAATGATGTGTATGAAAGTGTGTGATGTTAATTGTGACATGAAGTGTGAAAGTGTGAAGTACATTATGAGCCTTAACGACTAAGACTAGTGGAAGCAGTGAGCAGAAGGTGTCTACATTCTACATAGAGAGTGTGAGTTTTTTAGGTGAAATAGTTTTGGAACCTTAATGTTGCTTCGAGATGGATTTCTCATTGTAACAATCTTCTTTCTTCTTCTTTCTAATCTGGAAATAAGCCCTTCTTTTCTCTTTGGGAAATGAGCCCTCCAACATGTTATGCCTTGCATAACCCCCCCCTCATTTTATTCTGGAACAAAATGGGTCCCCCTTTGTCTTTTCCCTTTGGCCTTTGGTTTTCTGCCTTAGGCGTTTTTTCTTTTAAGTTCTATCGGAAGCAAAACCGAGACCAATACCAAACTTGGAAATTTCTTCCAAGTTTTGGTCTTGTTCCATCCCCTATTCCGGTTTCGACGGTTCTTTGTCTTCGTCTTTTATTCTTTCTCGGAGTTAGGTCCGGGTCTGAATCAGAATGTTATACTTTCATCAAAGTTTCTCATTCGGGTTCCATCCCGGCCCCGAATCTGCCTTTCCCTTTCTCTCTCTTCGTCGTTGGGTTCTTCCCTTCGTGTTTTGGTTTGTTTTGGCAGACCCAGAACCGCAATGGAAATCAAACTTGGAATTCTTTCCAAGTTCTATTTTCTTTTCCTTCCCTGATCCCGGTTCCGCCTCTTTCTTGTGTTTTTCTCTCATGCATCTTTTCGTTTTGTTCCACGGACTCGAAACCGGAACTGGAACCAAACCCTGAAACCTTCATAAGTTTTAGGTTCTTGTTTCGTTCCGGTCCCGGTTCCGCATTTTGTCATTCTTTGGTTTTTTGTTTCTTTTGTTTTGTCGTGGGGTTTTCCTCCCCTTCCTCTTTTTCCTTTCTTCTCCCTTCTATCTTTTTCAGGTGATGTCGGAAGCGGGTTCGGAACAGAATCCAAACCTGAAACTTGAAGAAGTTTCTGGCTCGGGTTTGGTTCCAGTCCTGGTTCCGCCTTGTTCATCGTTTGTTGCCCCCGTTTCGACCGTTTGGTCACAGGGTGTTTTTCTTCCTTTCCCCCTTTTTTTTCGTTTCGTCTTTGTATGTTTGTCAGAGGCAAGATCAAGATGGAATCTGAAACTGAAACTTTGAAGAAGTTTCAATTTCGGATTTGGTTCCGACCCTGCCCCCGTTGTGCTTCGCCCGAGATCAATTTTTGCTCTAACCTCGCTGGCGTTTGTTTCCCTGTCCTTCATGTTTTGGTTTCCTTCACGGACGCGGAGCTGGGATGGGGTATGAACTTGGAAATGTTGATTATCTCCCTGGCTCATTCCCATCCCGACTCCAGTCCTAGTTCCGATTTTAGTTCCACCCCCACCAGTTTTGAAGGTAGGTGTTGTTTCCAATTCTGTTTTGGTCCTGCTTCGGCCTCCAGCAGAGTTGTGTTTCTTTTTGATAAAATTAAAGACATGATAAATAATAATATATTTTATTCACCTTTGAGAACTAATGGAGGCATCTGTTTTGTAGGATCAAGTTATTTATCTGAAGATCTCTCCCTAAGGAAGTTTCACCAAAGGATCTAAGTTCGGCGTGATGTCTGGCCGAAGGAATAAAGTCTTGCCGACCCAATAGAGTCCTGCCGACATATTTTGTGCCCTTGGTGTAACATGTTGGGTGCGGTGTAATGTCTCACCGACCACACAAAGTCTCCTTGAAGTAAGATGGGCTCTCGGTGAAAGGGACGCGACTTCGGTATAGTGTCTTAGCAAAGGAAGTTAGTCTCGCCGACAACTTGTAGAGGGACCGATCTCGAGCAGGAAGAGAACCAAGGAAGAAGAAGGAAGCCGTGAGTCATAATGCTAGTTGGTGTTTACTGATAGGGGTAGCTCGACATTAATGGTGATATTTTAGGGCACTCAAGGCAGCTCCGTTGGAGTTTGAAAATGGACACGGAGGCGTAGAAGTAAATGTGGTAGCTGCAAAAGATCTACAGATCACCCCGGAATGATCCTTCACTAGCATGGATGGCAGGAGTGCGCATTTAATGTAGAACCAACTCTCCTCAAAAGATCTAGATGCTGACATATTTTGTAAACCCTAAAAATAGGGGCCAGCATTCTTTTCAGGAGGTGGTGTATATATGGCATTCTTGCCTCTTTGTAAAAAGATTTTTTTTTTAGAAGTTAGAAGGTTAGAACTGCTAGGGTTAGAAAAGTTAGAAAAAGTTTTAGAATACAAAGAGAAATAGAGAAAAGATAGAGGAGACAGAATTGCATCCTAATTCTTTGTAATAGGAGCTTCTTTGTCTTCTCAGTTAGGAATTAGACTCACCATAGGATGGAATGTATCATTCCAGTTTCCTTAGTGTAGATGGAAGCAGTCTAAAGACGTAGGTTTTCTGTACACTGGTGATCATGCCAGATTTGTAAATGTTGCTTATCTGTCTCACCAACAGTAGAAGCAACCAGATTCGAATCTACTTCATATTGTGTTCCGGAATGGTATTTATCTTAAGTTGATCATCTGATTTTGAAATCTTTCACGGAATGAAATCTTATTTTGTGTTTTGTTTAAATGGTAACCTATAGTCAATTTCTGAAATCTGCACTGTCAATGAATGCAACTGGTGTTAATCACAAGTTAATTTTGTTCTTCAATTTTAGTTTATAATTCCTTGAGAGGTAACAAGTATGGTTAAGTTAGATGAATTATCATTCTTTTCAATACCAAAAACTTGATCTATCTTTTTATGTTTCTTTAAAAACCCCAGTTAAAGTAGGTTTAAATTCATGCTTGATCTTAGAACAATCCAGAAGCTCAACACCAGCAGGCCCCTTGAACATTATTGTTACATTGACCATTGAGCAACATCAACACAATTGAGAACCAACTACAAAGACCTTGGGAGCTAAGATATCCATGTGATCATCTTTCTCTTTCAGGAGAAACATAGTAGCAATATTTTGTTTACATGTTGTTGTGCCATCAGACACATCAACACAACAATCAGCCTATTGTATTCGGTGTTGCAATTACTTTATATTGTGAGCTAATCCTCACCATGGTTTTTCCCTTCTTAGTTTTTCCACATAAATTTGGTGTTCTCATGTGTTTGATGTGTTTGCATTAATGTTTCTCATGTTTACATTCTACTAATGCATAATAAAGGTTTAATGATTGTTAAGGGTATTAAGGACTAATGCAGATCTAAATGTTAATGAGGGTTTTGATGTTTTGATGTACAACTGATTCACCCCCCTCTTAGTTTTCTTGTGCATTCATCATAAATAACTTGATGAAATCTATTCAATGTGTTCATAGTAGGGTTGTGTGCACAATCTACACTTGAAATATGGTGATTCTATACACTTGACTTGAATATATTTACTTTATATTCTATACAATCATGCACCTATATTGTTAGTGATTGTGTGAATGTTGTCATTACATTATAGGTTAATCTATGTTGCATTATATTGATTATGATTAAGGGATACAACATAGTATATCATGCTTGATTTATTTTATAATTTCACATTATTTCTTTCAAGCCTTGACCTTGTTCAACTTATTTTGTATTATGTTATATTTAAAATAGATTAAGGGTAGCTTAGAAGTAGAGTAGAGGTAGATTAGATAGAATTTTAGTTGATATCTTAAAATATTCATTTACTATTTAAGAATCTTTGATGCATTTACTATAAAAATTTATTTAGTTTGATATCTATCCAACATGCCTCCTTTTTAAAAAACACATAGGCCACTTAAATTTTCCAACACTATTAAGACTTGAAATAAAAGTGACCTTAGAGTTGATTAATCATCATAATCAATCAATTTTTTAGGAAGAGTAGAGTGCCTATATTCTGCTTGTGTTGGTTTTCTCAAAATAATCATCAATACATTTTCTAGATGTTAGCATTCTCTATATCCTAATGTCATTTTAATTAAACTATTGATTGTTATACCTTCACAATATGTGATCTTATTCCTCATATTCTATATATTCCTCCATGCTTATATATTATTGGCTATATCTCTCCATTTGTATTGTTTAAATATTACATGATATATCATATTGAGATTACAAGATTCTTTATATGTTATTGCCTATATTTCCTTACCACTAAAGGTAACTCTAGGGGAGTACCATATCCATGTCTTTATGTTCTCACATGCTTATCTCATACCTAGTTCTTAACAAGCTTAGTGTGCCTTACATTATGTCATATTTTTCTATTACCTACATGATTATTGAGCCTTATATGATGTTATCTTCTATAGTTATTGCAGTATTGTACCTTAAACAATGTTATATTTTTCCCTTACCTCAAATTTCTTGCTTATTTTGTATGCAACCAATTGGAGGGGGCATATATCCTCACTAGTGTTTCTTCATGATTTTGATTAGAGTGATGTAGTTATGATAATTTCCTAGTACTAAATAGATATATATTACTATATTCAAATAGAGAAAATTTCAACTTGATCAAATCCCTTTTATCATGTTACCTACAAACTTAAATCCTATCTCATGTGTTCAAATTATTTGGCCAATCATAATAGCCATCCTATTGTACTCAAAATTTACACCAGACTTTCTTATTTAATTAAACCAACTCTTTGACTTGAAAAAATATCTTATGTGTTCATTCATATGTATGCTTAGACACTCTTCCATTCATATGAGATAGAAATCTATCCATACAAGATAAACATCTATCCATTCAGGATAAAAATATGTCCATATAGGATAGGTATTCCTCTATCCATGCAAGATAGTCATCTATCCATATAAGATAGGTGCATTGCTTTGATTAGGGACTTTGACTTATCAAGACCAAATAGATCTTAAGTCACTCATCGAAGACTACACTTCCCTAATGGAATTTCTCTAAGTTCATCATCATTCAAGAGTGTATATATGAGTCTCCCCTCAAAATTTAGCCCAAAACTTTGACGAGTTGACCAAATCCATCTAAGATCCTTATGAGTGTACAATGATTATTATTTAAATTTTTAGATTTAGTTAAGATATTTATTTAATTTTTAGGAAAGTTGGTATACCAACCCCACTTCTTAAAACCTATTTACTAGAACCTCCTTCATTTATCTAGAGAATTTCTGTATACCCATATCCATAGGATCAAAGTGTACATATGTAGTTCTATCTTTTAGTTGAAGTTTGATGTGAGCTATTGAGTGTAGGTATGCGACCCTTTCTAGGGCCCCTTTTCCCTAGATTTTTTTTTTGTTACATCTACCAGGAAAGTGCAAAAATATGGGGGATTAAAAATTGGCCACTCCACTTTTTTGTCTCGTTATAGAGAAAACGTGAGCTTTTATTATAATGAAACACACTCACATTATGGTTTGGTCTGCACATAACACAAGCACATTATAACATGCTCACATTATGTGAATTCCTTCACAAAATACGAGCATGTTACAAACTATGAGCATGTTATAACACACTTGTGTTATGTTCTGTATTAAAGCTAAGTGGTGCAAGGGAATGTAGGCTAAGTATCCACATAGTGCAATCTCGTCAAGAATTTTTACCATCTCAAATCCACCAAGCGGCTCACCCATGTGGAACTTTGTGGTTTCATGCAGGAAGATCGCCACTTCATATATTACATATGAAAGTCATAATGGGGAAAATGTGCAGTTTTAGAAAGATTCATGGAATGAAAACCCTCCATTACAAAATGTTCCAGATCTACAAGTTGCAATGGAAATTTTGTCAAAGGAATGGGGTGCAAATTTTTTAGACTATGTTTAGTCAACAAATGGATTAACTGGTAAAGTGTTTTGGAAAAAATTTTCAGGTACTTTTCTTTATGTTGATCAATATTCTTTACTTCAAAAGTTGTTAAAAGATATAGTTTTGTTCCTCTCAAAAAAATCAAATAGGATTGTATGAGATCCATCAAAAGATGGTTCTTATTTAGTAAAACAAGGGTATAAATCTTTAAGTAAAAGAAGGGACCAAACGGTTTCACAAAGATCCTATTCATTTTGTTGGAATGATAAAATTCTAACCAAACTTGGGAGCTTTGCATGGCTAGTGCTAAGAAAGAGGATCCTAACAAGTGATTGTTTAACAAAATTGAAGATAGCGGATCCTTTTAAATTCCCATTATGTGAAGAAGTGGTTGAGGATGTTGATCACCTGCTTATTCAATGTAGTTTTTCTCAAAATTGTTGGGAGTTTATTAAGAATAAGTTAAATTTGTATGCTCCATTACCAAATTCTATTTGGGAACTCTTTCAGGGTTGGCTAGTTTTATATAAATCTTCCTTTTCTGCTTGTATTTGGAAAGTTATTCCTACCTTAGTAATATGGAACATCTTGTGGGAATGAAACATGTGTATTTTCAGGAAAGTAACATCTTCAGTTGAGGCCACCAAAGCACAGATCAAAATGGAAATTTTAGAAGTTGCTAATTCATATATTTAGAAACATAAAAAAACCAGTTCCCTTTTCATAAGTTGGGATTACTCTATTCTAAAAAAATGGAAGAACATAACCTTGAATTTTGATGGGAGTTTACATAAAACTATCAAAGGGTGGATAGAAGCACAATCAGATGGAAGGCTCCACAATCAGACTTTTCAAAGCTTAACTTTGATGGAACTTCAAGGGGAAACCCAAGTATTTTGGGTGTAGGTATTTGTATAAGAGATTTATTTGGATCTATAATAGCAGTGAGTTCTTTCCATCTTCCACATGGTAGCAATAACATTGCAAAAGCTTAGACAGTTTTTTTAGGGTTGGAACCTGGGTTGAAACTGGGTATTTCATTAATTCATGTTGAAGGGGACTCTTTGGTTGTTGTTAATGCATGTAAAGAAAGGAAAATTCAAAATTGGAACTTGTAGACATTGAAAAATGTCCTAACCATTATCATACATTCGAAACATGTTTAAAACTAACATCATTTCCTCTTTAACCCATCCTCTTTTCACTTAATTAATTTAAATAGCCAAGCTATTTAATTAATTGCATCATTTTCATATATTGACCTAATTAATTTAATCAGATTAATTCATCCCTTTTTGTGCTAACGTTTCATCTCATTAAATTAAATAAATCAAAATATTTAATTTAATTCCCTAAGTCATCTTATTTAATTAAATAAATCTAAGTTATTTAATTAAATATCATTTAATCTCTCCCCCATACATTAAATTATTTAATTTAATGAATAAAAACTCTAATTCTTCTAATCCCCTAATTTCATGATTAAATCTTATTTAATTATCAATTAATCTTTCCTCTAAGCAAAGGGAATATTCCCATGGAATATTCCTTATCCCATTTTTGCACAATTAAAACTTTATTTTAATTTGCAAATTTTCTTTTTCCTCACCCATGAGAATATTCCAAAAGAATATTCTTATTCTTTCATCATTTGAAAAAGGGATATTTTCACTTGGCTTCTTAAGCAAGTTTTAACCTTTAACCTTTTGAACAAGTCACCTTTGACATGTGAGTAGGGCAAAAGTGTGTTTGTTTGAGGCAAGTGTGAACCCTTGATTAAAATATCATCATGCATTCTCATCTGCTAATGAGAATCCATGGTCCATGCCTCTCATCTCCTTCATCTTGGACTATTGATTAATATTTTTTATCTCAACCCTTCATTCCTCATTTGCTTTCCTATAAATAGGTCACTATTTGGAGACAAATGGATCCATCATTTTTAGAGAAAACTTATGTTGTTGAATCTCATATGCACTCACACTCATATTTACTCATTTTTAGCTTACTTTAGTTAATTTTAATTGCATAATAGATTAGAACATCCATTAATGGCTTCCATGCATCCATCTTAGCTTGTTTATAAATTAGGGTTTTCATCTTTTAGAATATCTTTAGCTTATATTAGCTTAGCAATAGCATAATCAATGTATTTCTAGAATAAAATCATGGTAACTTAGCTTGCATCATGTTCATTTTTAGCATAAACTAGGTTTTCATCCACTTATCACAATGGTTTCATTGATTCTCTTCCATAGAATCAACTGAAACAAACTCAATGATCATGGGATTGGGAAAGGGTCATCGTTTCACATCAATACGACACCAATTCCAAAATAGGATAACTTTCGAATGGGCTAGATTAGGAATTTAACTTTTTTCTTAGTTTATAGCTTTTATTTTTAGTAAAATGCTTAGTTTAATTTTCTAGTTTGAATGATCTTGTTTGTAGATGTAGGTTTGTTTGGCGAAGTTGTGCTTCAATTCATCATGAATCAAGGGTAATCAACCCTCACTGACATTTCCTCGTCTCACATTATGGCACTAGAAGGAGGGCCAACCGTTAACAATTTTTGGTTTGAATTTAGTTTTGTTGTTGTTCTGTAGGTTAGAGTGACACTCAAATCTCAAATAATGACGCTATTTCAATAGTGTCACCATATAGCGATGCTATCATAATTTGAAATATCAATGCCGAATTAATGCACCAGCGTTGATTTAAATATGGTGATGCATACTTAATTTGGAGGTATCAAAAATTTTAAATGATGACGCCCAAACTTCACCAAAGCGACGTCAACAAATTCCAAACCCCGATGCCAACGCAAACAATGACACTGAGAAAAATTGCAATGCTATCATGCTCATTGTTCTTGCTACAAAATGACACCCATACTTCAAACTGTGATGCTAATGTGTTCAGCAATGCCCAACCAGGGTAAGAAATTTTATGCTTTTTTTTTTACATGTGATTTAATTTATTGGATTTATCTGACCATTGATGGGCTTTCGACTATGTTTTGGTTGTTAGGCTAACAAGGTTTTGCAGGTTTCAAGACATGGAGTGAAAGTGAAGAAATTTTTTCTATCTTAAAATTTCTATAATTGTAACAAGCGTTTGACGCTTTGGGGCAATTATAACCCAATTTTATGCTTTCTACTTTTTGTTTTAGGAAACACACTAAATTTCAATTAGGTTTAAAATGAACGCTCAAAGTTGGATAAAATTGAACCTTCACATCATCATTTTATTTTGGACTTAAAATTGAACAAGGCAACTTCATTTTTCAGTTGGTGCTTAAAAAGAACTCATCATTGCTTTGAGGCTTAAAATGAACTTGTGATTTCATTATCTTGTAATTTTCTTTGCAATTTATGTCATTTGAATGCATATGCACTTTTCTCGTGCTTCATGATGATCTTGAGAATCGAAAGCATTCTAGTGACATTGGTTGTCTAAAAAATTACCCACACATTTCAAATTTGGGTTTAAAATTGAACAATCATGCTAGTGTGAGAAAGAGACATTGTGTGTTCCCTCCTTGCGCTTTACGTGAATTGGGCGGTCGAACTACAAGTGTACTCCCTTGCTTTTGTTACCTTTAGAGGGTTCTGCCTAAGAACAACTTGAAGGTGACTCCAACCAATTTTTCACTCGGACCAGTATATAAATGGATAAGACTAAACTGTCAAGTCCTTATGGTATGTAGGCCTTAGCTGCATAGAGTCTTTTAGAACAGAGTACTATTGTAAAAAGTATAAGAACCCCTAATAGGATTGATTAAAGCCTTTAGTGGCTTATTGGATGCTCGCAAGGTGTCATGTCTTTGATTACCCAAACTAAGAACCAATTTGTTTACAAGCCAAAATCCTAAAATATTTGTTGGTGCAAGAACAGTCATTCTGAAGTCGCCCACATTTGTACTATTCAATTGTAGAATCAGAAAAAATTCTTTTAATCTCTATATTTTAAGGATTTTGAGATTTGGTGCTCTCAAGAAGTGTGTGTCGTGGAGGGGAGCCAGTGTCACCAATTCTCTAATTGTTCACATTCTCTAGTGTTTGGAGAAATCCTAGTGGGGACTCAACAAATATGGCCATTTCTATCCTAGGATTGTAAATGATTGTGAGTCATTTTAACACTTTGCTTGGTTTCAAAATGATACAAAAACAAACATTCACTATCATCCTCAAAATTTCAAACACTTTAACTCAAATATGGACTTGAGTTAGCCTTGATATTACTACTTGTCCTAAGGATTTATCCTTAGCGATTTCTAAATATCTTGACATTAATCTCAAACCCATATTTTCCCAAAGACAACATAGGAAATTATGGATCTAATCTCATATTTTTCACAAAATGGATATTGTGAAAGTTATGATGTTTTTGACATAAACATCTAGTTTGGAAACATAATCAAGACAAGTGTTTGTGGTAAAATCAATTCACTTAAGCAAGATAAATTGACAAATGAACCCCACATGAATTTTTGGAGACCGATCACTCTCGTTGACCAACCTGATCTTCTAGGTGCTATAATTCAACCAAAATTTGAACTCATTAACAAAGAACATACCAATTTCATTAGCAGTTTGAGAAGCTTCACTTTTGAAACCAAGGAAATAAATACACAATGGAGAAATGCAACAACTATTTTGGATGAAGAAGAGGAACAAGTTGATATTGAGGCTAGACGGCCCACATTACCACCACCTATGTGACAATAAATATCTTCTTTTCTTCCATAAACTTAAACAGTTTTCACATGATCTCATATAAAATTATGATCCTTAAGGAAAGGTCTACAGGTCATCATTTTATACCTAGGCATCTCACTCCAAAATATCTCAAGAAGCACCTTTTAGCGCTTCACAGAAATAGAGACAGGTTGGTAGAAAACTTGTATAGTCACGCTTCAAGGTACATTCCAAAATTATATGCATTATTTTGGAGTCAAAATCCTAATCTTTTTACATGATATCAAACTCCAATAAATGATTCATCGAACAATTGAGATCCATAGAGGAAAATATCTAGCCTGTCATTTCATACATAGGAATCATAGAACAAGATTTGGTCAAAATTGGGCTTCAATATTTTATCACAATTGTTACACCTTGATGAGAAAATTTTATGCTCGAGCTAGGAGAGCCTGAATAGGTTTAAACATTCCCATCCATCCTCTCATTTAAATCAATATTGAGTCTTTAGGATTTGAACAGTTTTTAGAGGTCTAGCATCATTCTCAATACCTTGGTCTTTTCAAAACAAAAGGTTCACTTTAGGTCAACATTGGGTCCAACATTTCACTCACCCCTTCATCAAATTTCATCCTTCACTTCACCTAAACTTTGCAAACTTTCGAGTACACCAACACTTTGGGACTTGAACATCAATCAAACAAATTGCAAACTTAGCTATTTTGTATGCGAAATGTATCATTTTCCATGCACTTAGTTAAGTTAGTTATCATTGAGCTAGTTCATCTTGAAGGTCACAAGTCTACCATAAAGATTTATAAGTTCATTAGCATCCTTTATCCCAACATTAAAACATCAAACTCAAGTCAAAAATGTTGTCCCAAAATGTTTGCAAAGATCACTTCCCACATCACTCATCTTTTCATCCCACATTATCATCATTGCTCCCAAAAGACTTATATCATCTCTTCTACCTAGATTTGAGTCAACTAGATAGTTCAAACATTACAAAACTCAACACAACTCTCCCATAGGTGACACAAAATTTATGGTAAAGAAAAGATCACAACACAAGAGAATCGAGGAGAAAACCAAAGTTACATTTACTTCAAGTGATCCAAATCCTTTAGAATTTGATCCTAGAAGTCATGTTACCCCATCACAAAAACTGTCATCTCCTTTATGACCATATGAGATTGAAGACGTCAAGAATAATCCATTTGAGCTTACTAGGGAAGAAATTATGGAACATCAAACCTTTGAAAATATAGCCATTAGGTGAAATTTACATAAAAAATGGGCCTCCTAAGGATGACATCATTAGTTTTTTAAGTTGCCAAAAATCAACTAAAAGATGACATCAACCTATACGGTGACATCATTCGAAATAAAAATTTGAAATTATTTATTTTATAAAATAAAACTTTCTAAAATCTTATGAATTAACTCATAATGGTTAATTTAACTCTACATATCCTATTCTATCTCATTCATCTTTCTAAATATAAAATATTCTTTTTATTTTTTAGATTTATATTCTTAAGTTCTATTATAGAAATTTTTATATTTTCAAAAAAATATTTTTATTCTCTAAGAAAAAAATATAAAAAACATTTAAAAAAAATTAAAAAATCATAAAAATCATTTATATAAAAATCATAAAAATTATTAATGTACATATTTAATTATTATTAACAAATTCATTAATCATACAAAAATTAAATTGATTTATTTATTTATAATTATATTTATGATGACATATATACATGCGTTCCATTATTACTCTATACCTTTATTTATATTTATTTATGTTTAATACCTAATGAATAAAACAACTCATTACTTTATAAATATCTAATGCATGAAATAATTTACTTCTCATTTTATTTTAAAGCCTTATCTATCTTTAAAGAGTTTATAAGGGAAAAAGAAAAGTCTTTATTAAAGCCAAGTATGTTATAACTAAAATCTTAATAATTTTAACTTAAGCCTTTTCCCATCTCACTCCCATCTTAAACGCCTCTCACATAGGTTTCTAAAAATAATTAAAAAATTTATAAGGGAAAAAGAAAAGTCTTTATTAAACTCATGAATTAAATTCCTTTAAAATAATAATAAAATAAATTGGACAAAATAAAATAAAAACCAAAAAAACAAATTGGAAACTATTGGAAGGAGAAAAAGTTGGAGAAAATCACCAAACTATGGAAAAAATAATTGGAAAAATTAAAAATTAAAAACCAAAAAAAATTGCAAAGGAAAGAAAATGAGAAAATCAAAGAGACTATGGAAAAAAAGATATCCCTCAACATACCTTTTTAAATATAAATATACTATTATAAAACCTATAAACTTGTTTATTAGTACTTGCCATTGGATAGTACTATTGTAATGACTTTGTCTTTTTTAGTTAACTAGTTATTATTAATAATAATTTAGTTTTCAACCAATCAAAAACAATATTTAAACAAAAATTAAAATAAAATTCAATTTTGTAAAGTCAACTTGTAAAATATTTAACTTTATAAATTATAAAAATTATTTTTTGTGCATATGATTGGTTAAAAAAAATTTGTGTGTTATTGGCGGATAAAGCAAATTAAACATTTTTTTAAGGAATGATTTTTCATTTTTTGCTTTATAAAATCATTTCATTAAATCTTTCTAAAATAAATAAATGTGATTTATTTTGACATTTTTTTAAGAATGATTTTTTTTAATGTATGTAATTGTTTTTTTTTATTAAAGAAAATCTTACAAAAATCAATTAACTATTTTATAGAGATTTGGATTCACACTATTAAAATAAAAGAAAATAAAAATTGTATTACTATTTTCATTAAACTAATATCTTTATCTATATTTTTAATATTTTATGGTATAATTTGATTATATATGTGCTCCTTCTTCTTTTCATTAATAAGATTTTTTTATATTAACTTATATTAATATATATATATATATATATATATATATATAGTTTCTTCAAAAAAATTATAACCTATAATATATAGATATATAAGATAATATATAAGCTAATGTAGGTTTTATATATATATATATATAATTTCCATTAAACTAATATCTTTATCTATATTTTTAATATTTTATGGTATAATTTGATTATATATGTACTCCTTTTCATTAATAAGATTTTTTAATATTAATTTATATTATATATTTATATACAATATAATATAGGTTATTTTTATTTTGTAGGTTCTCCTTTCATATATATATATATATATATATATATATATATATATATATATATATATATATATATATATATATATATATATATATATTAATAAACTATCTTAATTGACTACTATGTTAATTATAATATTAATACTATTATATTATTACTATTAATATAATTAATATAATAGTAAATCACTATATTAATAATTATAACAATATTTTAAAATATATCAATATATTAATATTATCTATTTACTTAGTTTATATAATATAATTTATAAATAATTAATATTAAATTAGAATATAGTATATTTATTATATTAGTAGTATATTAAACTTCAACTATAATATGAAGATTTCACTATCAAATTCAAAATCAACTAGAATCAATCTAAGAATTGTTTTTAATAATAAAGCATTTGATTATTTAATGTTTACTAAATATTTATTCTAAAGAACAAACTCAAGTTCAACTTTACAAATAATTCATAAACTACTTCCTTCTCTCAATGAATGGGTTCATTATATAAATATTCAAATGTATTCAACTTTAATTTTTTTGAAAAAAAATAACACCAAACAATAAACATTTATTCCAATTTATTTTATTTTCAAATATTTAACATCAAACAAGATATTTACATTACATAACCAAAACATATAAAAAAACCAACGCTATTAATCAAACAAAACACAAAATACAAAAGTCAAAACTAAAATACAACAATTAAAAAAAAAATACATTTAATTTTATTCACATTAATTAAACTTACATTTATTTTTATTCCAACTCTACAATTCTCTAATTGGAATACTACAAAGGCAAGTACTGGCCACTATGTGGCACTTGTTTAAATAAACGTACATAACATAATAAATCTAAATCTATAAAATCATATATATATATATATATATATATATATATATATATATATAAAATAAAATACTAAGTAAAAAATAAAATATCTAAAGTTACTTTTACTTTGCCACTTTTTAAATAAAAACAAATAATTTAAAAAATAAATATTCAAGAAAAGAAAGTGAACTTGACTTTTTTAATAAATTATAATAGAAATATAAGTTACCAAACTTGAGTTTAAGAGTTTTTAAATAATAAATAAATAATGAAGAAAGTGAACTTGGGTTTTTTAATAAATTATAATAGAAATATATGTTACCACTTTTAAAAAATCATGGACTTTAGTTTTTTAAGGAATTATAATAGAAACGTGTGTCCCCACTTAACTCATACAGTTAAGTAATTTATATTTTTTATATTTAAATGATTTGTATTATATGAAATAATTTTTACTTTTTAGAGTTTCTTAGGGGCCATTTTTTGACGTTTGTAGTACAAAATTTAGCACAAGGCTTCACAAATCCATTGCTAGGGCTAAATCAAACCTACATTCCTAGTCTTGCAACTAGCCTTGCTAAAGATTTTGGTCGCACCTCACCATTTGAAAGTACACTTTTGGGTACCCTTGACACTAATCCTCCACCACGAACAACCACTTGGACACCTACTTTTGGTGCTCCTCATGTTCCTGAAGCTCCAAAATAGCTACACAAATCGCTTGAAATTCATTATTCCACAACCACTTCGACATTTCAGGGACACCCTTCTTCATCCACACCTATGGGTACCACAAGTGTGCCAACCATTACGCAAAGTGGTATAGACCAAGTATCTCAAAACAACACACAAGGGCATGCCAATAATATATCAAAAAACTAACCCTTAACGTAAAAGAGACATCTTTATCTAACCCTCCAGTAGGTTCATCCATGCCATCTACCACATCCACATCATCCACCATCAATCCACCTCCAAACAATCCCTTGGTTACAAGTTCTATCAATCCTGGAAGTACCTTGATCACAAATCCCTTATTTACATCTTTCACACAAGGAAATCCACCAAACATAGGACAAGGGAATCTTTTCAATCAATGGACTCAAGGTCCTAGTGTGTCATTCCCATTACAAAATTTAATGACATCATCCTCATCTTTTCCCATAGTCCCATTTACTATGCCAAATCAATCAAGACCTCAAACATACATTCCTCCACCTCATTCTACCATCTTACAAGGAATGTTAAATCAAGGGAATCCTCCACCTTTCACCAGTAATCCACTACCCACTCAAAACATCAATGTCCATAATCCTTCATAGGTGTCTCAACAACCACCTCATCCCAAATTACAAGTATATGCCTTAGCTTTACAACAAGCACAACAAGCCTATCAACAAGTCGTACAACAAAAAACAAGCACAAAAAGAAGCCTTAGCACAACAAGAACATCAAGCTCAACAAGCAGTCTTAAGACAACAACATCAAGCTCATCAAGCAACCTTAGCACAACAACATCAAGCTCAACAAGCAGCCTTAGCACAACAAGCTCAGCAAGCAGCATTAGCAGCACAACAAGCCACACAACAATATCAGGCACAAAAAGCAACTTTATTATCACACCAACAACAATAGGCCCAATAGAAAGTCCAAGTAGCACAACAACAACAAGCTCAACAACAAGCCCTACTAGCTCAACAATATGTCCAAAAACAACAAGGTTCCTATTATCCTCATTTTAACATCGTCAATCCAAATGCATCAGGAACATATCCATCACTTTCACAGAATCTCACACCATCCTACACCCCATATAACTCATTCGTCATCCCACCATATGTTCCTCCACCTAACCCACAAGACGATCTGACATCACAATTGAAAGTACTCTCACAAGAAATGCAAGACCTCTGCATGGGCAAGACAAAGAAGCCTCATACATCGAACTTGTGTCCTTACCCATTTGACTAAAATATAGCAATGATACCATTCCCTCTTGGTTTTGGAATCCCCAAATTTGAAAAATATAAAGGGAGAGGAAGTCTCATGGACCATATCAAATAATTTAATTTCATATGCATGGAAGTGGCCTACAATGATTCATATCTAATGCACCTCTTCCCTCGAATTTTAACAAGTCATGTTATGGATTGATTTTCTCATTTTCCTCTTGGTATCAAGAATTTTCAAGAAATCATTGATAAATTCATCAATCACTTCTCCAATCTTTACATGGATGCTAGTCTAGAAGAATTACACACTCTTAGACAAAATAAAGGAGAAAAATTCACTAATTTCTTACAACGATGGAGACAAAGAGCTAGTAAGACCAAGTGACCTCTTCCTAATGAACAACAAGTGGGAATCATCATAGCCAATCTAGATCCAAATCTATCATTCCACTTGAAAATGCAATGCATCACATCATAGGAAGAACTTGTCCCTAGAGCCCTTAACATTGAAAGAAGGCTAATCTCACAAGGAAATACTCAAGCTTACAAAGACAACCATCCTTCAACTAGTTCAAATGAGAAACCTCATGTTTGGGAAAAGAACAAAAAATGTAACAAATGATGGTGCAATCGATGCTAAGGTCATACTAAGTGTTCCTAGACCTAATAACGATCAAGTTTCTAATATATATCCGACTATGCAACAAACAACACCATGCCAGAACAATTAGATCAGTAACACCAACATGTAGCGAAGGAAAACTGCTAACAGGAAAAACTATCCCAAATGCAAGTACACATAGTTATCAGAACCCATTGAGATGATCATGAAGAAATTGGTAGAGTCTAATCTGATAACACTTCCCAACTTTGAAAACTACCAAGAACCACAAGAGAGGCCATCCTAGTACAATGAGCATGATCTTTGTGACTTTCACAAAATCAAAGGACACAACAAAAAACTGCATGAAACTCAAGAATATCATCAAAGATCTCATAGAAAATGATACCATATCTATTGAGGTACCAACTGGGAATCAGGATCTCAAGATATACAAGAACCCTATGTTGAATTATAACAAATCAAACAACAACGACAAAGCTAAGGATTACACCAATGTGTAGAATACCTATTCTAATCTAGTTGCCTCCTACGATAGTGTTATCACTATTGTCACCATCAAAGGAGCTAGTACGGAATGTGGAGTCACCACACAACGTGGAAAAATAACTATTCAAGGAGTCCCATCTCAATCTAGGACACAACCTACTTTTCCCATATCTAATCCTAGCAAGTACAATCTTCTAGATCAGCTTAAACAAACCCCTGCACAAATATCAATCTTAGAAATCTATCCCCCACACACAAGGAAATACTAGAAAAAGCCTTATCTAAATCATTTGTTCCCAAGAACATTGATACCGATCAGTTTCAAGCTATGGTAGGGAATATCACCAACCATCTTCTCACCTTCTCTGAGGAAGATTTACCATCACAACCATCTCATAACCGTGCTTTACATCTTGAGGTTTTCATTCATAAAAACAAGGTCAAAAGATTCTTGGTAGATGGAGGTGCTGGTCTAAAAATTTGTACCCTATAGTTGATCAAAAATCTAGGCTATTTAGAAGATACTATTTGTATAGGAGGGAATTTGCACCCCTTATGCAAATTCCCCTTTTTCCCTTCTTCACTTTAGAAAACCAAACTCGAAGGCTAAATTCCACATAAGCCCATTGTCTTCATTCCACTTGGTAGTTGTTTTGAGTGTTGGCAAAGGAATAACTGTCGGGGATGCCCACACAACATGCTTATGCCCCTGGCAGATTCCCACGTCTGAAGCCTGCAGAGGCATTACACTTCCCATTTGGAGTCAACTTGTAACACCCCCTTTGACTGACCGACCCGAATATGGTTGTTTTCTTCATCTTTCCTTCAAATTCCCTCCTTCTACATGCATTTCAACTTCTTCACAACTTCTATTTCATCCTCTAAGCTTTCAATCCATCACTCGCCAAGAATTCTAGCATTCTAGCAGCACTCTTGCACTCCATAGCAGCAGCAAAATCACTCCATCAACTCAGTAGAGAAAGTGTGGAACAACACCATTGCAACAGAGGCTTAAGTCCTCTCATTTTGTCCTCCATTAGCCTTGAGTGCTCTTGGTGGAGGTGGTAATCTTTCTACTCCTCTACTCTATTATTTGGTTGAGTGGCACAATATAGTTTGTAGTGTTTTAGTGTTCTTTACTTTATCACTTTCTTTATCATACTATTTCTCCATTATCTCTTTCTTGGTTGTTCGTGGAGGTGGAAACACCTAAATAGGGGTCTAACTGGGGCAAGCCCCTATACAACCACCCAAAATTTTCCTCTTCATTGTGTGTAGGTGGACGTGTGGCTTGGAGTTAGCTAGCGAACGATTACCTTTGTGAGGTTATTCTTGTCATCCTAACTCTTGTTTATTTGCTTTATCATATTCAAACATACCTTGCCTAATTCATAGCTTTGTTTTGGCCCTTTGAAAGTAGTTAGCTAGGTTGTTAGTCATTTTTCCTGCATTTAACCTTATCTCTTCAGTCCTCTGGTCGTGCAGATGTTAGTGGACCTGAGAGATGCCAGTGCACTGCGCTGTCATCCCAGAACTGCACTTTCATCCTTGGGTAGAGAGCTTCCTGAGGTGTAGAGTTAAACCCAAAAGTTGGATCGCCTAGCCCCATTCTGTATTTTAGGTCTGTAGAGTGATTTAGGGGCTTTATAGTCCTCATCATTCTCGTCCCACATTTCCTAACACCCCATTAAGTTGAGGTAAGTTAGAGTATCCTTCCACTCTTGGCTCTTTGTGACTTGGGGCCTTGAATGTGGTTGGTCAACCTCTCTTACATTTTTGGTGAACTTGACATGAACCAACGTTTGTTCATCTATTGGTGTTGAAGCTTTTCCCTTATACCTTGTGACCATTGTGCCCTTGAGTGTTGTGAAGGTTTATGAGCATCACAACCCAGTCGACAACCTCTAGTTATATTGTTAGGAGAATTATACAACACCTCCCGATGGAAAGGATGAAGGTCACTACTAGTTTCTCTATAGGCCTCTTCTCTAGTCCCGCCATTGGTCTGGCCATGCAGGAGCAGTTGTCAAGGGGTGAGATAGGATTCTTTGATGAAATCAATCACATCCCCACTCCTCCTGCATCTCCCACACCATCGTCAGTGGATGAGTATGAGGCTATTCAAATCCCTTCAGAATATCTCTCCACCCTTAGCAAAGGGTTGGGTGACTTGGAAAATCACTTGGAAAGAAATCCAAAGATGGCTAGGGTTGTTTGGGTCATTAGTGAATTAAATTATATGATTGGAAAAGATCGAACAAGCTTAGAAATCCTGGATAGTCTTACTAGTCTGACAGAAGTGTGTGCTTCTTCAAACATTCCTAGCATTATTCGAGGAGCCACTTTTGAAGATTATAAGAGACAACTAGGACTATCGATGCCTCCTACATCTATATACATGACAAATATCGTACCCTCAATTAGCATCCCCTCTACCTCTGAGGGGCCCGACACTATCAAAGTAAACAAGATTCCTTTGGGCTTCAACTTCACCCCTCCTATCACCTCTAGTGGTGGAGGTTTTGGTGGGATGAGCGGTGGAGGATTTGGTAGTGGCAGTGGAAGTGGTTCTGGTGGAGGTCATGGTGGTGGCTTCAAAAGTGGAGGTGGCTCCGACGGAGGCCCTACTAGTGGCAGTGGCTCGGGTAGTGATTCTGGTAGTGGTCACACTGGTGGTTTTGGAGGTGGCTCTGGTGGCGGTTCTAGAGGAGGTTCCTTCGGACCTCTATCTTCTAATGACCCTATTCTAAATACCCTTCTTCAGAATATTGGTAAGATGCAGAGCCAGATAGTGAGTCTCTCCCAAGCTTCTACCCAACCTATTTTTCAACCCTTCTTTTGGCATAGCCCATTGTCAGTTGCAATCCTAAACACTCCCTTCCCATAGGGAATGGAGATTTCTAAATTTTATAAGTACGATAGTAGAGGGGGCCCACAAACACATGTGTCTTCCTTTAATGCCCTATGCACATATTTCTTCCATCACAATGAGTTGATGGCCAAACTATTCCCTCGATCTCTCAAGGATAGAGAACTTGAGTGGTACTGTTCCTTTCCTGATGATTCTATTTTCTCATTTGACCAACTTTTAAACCAATTTTTACAAGAATTTCAAGCTAACATTGGGCTGAAGATGACATTTTGGGATCTTGTCAAATGCAAACAAGGAGATAATGAACAGATTATTGATTTTATAGTGCGGTATTAGGAACTCTTCTCACAAATCTCGTATCCACTACCTGATTCTGATGTGAAGAAGGTATTCATAGGGAACTTACAAAGGCCTTGGCAAGAGAAGTTTTCCCTTATGAAATACCCTTCTTTCACAAATTTTTGTGTAGCCCTATGAGAGTATCAACAGATGGTTTTGGGGGTCCTCCTCACTCTCCCATTCTGAAGAAAAATCTATTGTGTTGATCTTTGAAAAAGGTAAAGTTATTGCAAATGTAGTAGCCACTGCCGATGACAATGGCCTTAGATGCAACCAAAAATTCACAAAGTTATCAAAATATTATTCCACCATCTTGCAAAATTTGTTGAAGGATAAGATCATCACCTTTCCAAGCCCTAAACCCCTTAAGGAACCATACCCTAGCTGATATAATAGAAATACTTACTGTCAGTACCATCAGGTTAATAGACAGGATACTAAACGTTGTATGCACCTGCATTATGAGATATAGGACTGCATCGAGGATGGTACAATTCGTCTTGATGGTAGAAAATAAAATACAAAAAAATTAGTGGTGAAAGTGAACAGTGAACTAAAGATATACACAAACCCATTTCTGTCACATTCTGCTAACATGATTGTCAATCCCACCAATTCTATCACTCATCCCAAGGCCTACGTCAATATGGTCATGGTTACTTCTACAACATATCCTGCAACCAGTTCTCTAGATATAAAATTTACATCACAAGACTTACCCTTAAATAACAATCCCTTGCATCTTTATATTCCCACTCACCTCAATGGTAGTAGACCCTGCGAGTCAAGTGAACGTTATCATAGAACATACATTGTGGCTTAACTTGCTACAAAGAGAGAAATATGAAGAAATGAAATCTACCATTCGTACACACGATGGTCTCTCCCTAAAGCCCTATGGATTGATAACTATGTCCATCCTAGTTGGACCTAGGCTTGTTGACATAGTCTTCAGTGTCATTTTGGAGTCTGATCTATTCAGGATGAAGCTGGGCATACCTTGGCTAGCTTCTATGAATGGAATTGCCTCCATTATCCACAAATGTCTAAAGTTCTCCCATGAAGGTGTTCTACATGTAGTGCATGACACCAAATACTAGATTTTGATGTCTCATGGGGGATATCCATTAGACCATTTTTGGCCCACCCCAGTTGGTTTGCTTCCTCCAGGAACAAACCTAATTTACAAGAAATACATAAAATACAAGACCTAGGGCAAGGGACATCCAAAATTGGCTCTTCCTATAGCACAACAACCAGCTACCTCCCCTTCCCGAAAAGGGGAGGAGAAGGTGACCTATCCTCAGGATGATTCGTCTACCCTCTCTCTTGGGAGGAGTATTGGATGAGAAAGCCTGGCTTCTACCCATTGATTCTAATGATCCCTCCTTGGCATAGGCCCAAGATCAGGATATTAGACCTACCTACCAAACCGCCTGGACCTTGTTACTACCTGTATGGTAGAGGAAAAGGTCCCCATGGGAAATCCTCTTTGTCTCTAGCTTCATGGCCTCCTACCACTCCTATTCCAAAAGCAATGAATGGGAAGGGGCCCGATGCCGAGGCACTTGAGTCGACTCCCCCCGCTACTTCTCAACCTACTCCTCCTGCTCCCATTCAGAGGTCTATTCCTCCACCCAAAATGGCTGCAGTGGACACTCCCATGGCTAAGCAGGAGCCTTCTGCTCCTTCGCAACATCTGGCCTCTAGTTCAAAGAGTCACACAAATTTCCTTGCGCATGAGTGTAAACGCCAGCGAAAGGCTCTTATGGCTAAGCAGGCTGTATTACAAAGGAAGGAAGTGAAGACAACCGCCCCTATATCAGGGCCTTCTATAGTGTCCTCCTCTCTCCTCCTCTCTACTTCTGTTCAAACTAGTTATGTATTGCTTCTGGCTTCCACTGCAAGTACGAATGCATCTGACCCTAGAAAGGTGTAGGTGTTCATCGCTCCTTCGGTGGAGCCACCACTATTGATGTCCATTTTGGATATCCCACCTTTCTCGAAGCTCATGGATATGACCAACACCTTGATCATATCTACTATGGTTCTTTCTTCCTCTTCTGCTACACCTCTTGCCTCATCTGTGGGGAGTTCACCTCCTTCGATGAAGAAAAATTTGGAGGGTGGTCCTTCTAGCAACATAGGACATAAGTAAAGTCCACCTTCTCTGAAAGGTGGCCCCACACTGACTTGTTCTATCCTAGTGATGGAAGTAGTCTCGGCTTCCCCTGAGCTTGTCACTGCTTTGAAATCATTTGGTGAGCCTAGTAGTGAACCTCAGGTGCAACCTTCTCCATTCATTGAGGTAAGACATGGGACTCCTGTGAAGTGCATGTTTAACTCTCTGGACAAGGTTCTGGATTTGTTAGCAATCTTCATGAAATCACTAACCTTAGCTCCATAAGAGTTTGGTGGAGAGGACCTTGTAGGGCCCTCTTCTTGAGCCCTTGTTGTGGGAGGGTTGGATGTTCCTCCTCTTAACATCCCACTACTGTAAGCTCATCCTCCTTCCCCCTACGATCATCTAGATTGGGAAGCAAATGACCTCTTGGTCGATCAGTGTTAGGAGGAGGCCTCTTGTTTATCTTTAGATTAGATGTGTGTGTGTGTGTGTTATGATGTGTTCCCCCATGATCATGCTATATGTGCCTGGATGACCCTCATCACCCTTGTTGGTGCTTGGATACAAGCATGTTTTGTGTCATAAACCTCCCTCTATTTGTATCATCATTCTTCCATGTTTGTGACTTCATTTTTGATAAATTTTGGATGATGCAAAGCATTGGGGGCATTTAGGCTTCCCTTCCATGTTGACCAAATTTTTTATTTTTACTTTATCTTCTCGTGCAATCTTCACATGGTCTGATATAGTAGGAAGTTGATGACAATTCATTTTATATATTATTACTATACATATATTTATTTATGAGTAGTTCTGACCCCAAAATATCAGGCTACCCCTGTGCCCTTTGTTTATGTTTTCTTTCCTTTTTTGATTTTCCTTTATCTTTCTCTCTTCCTTGGTTTATTTTTCCCTCTTATATGTGACAATGCCACTTCTTCAACATTTTGACTTTCAAAAAATGCATTTGTTGCCAATGAATCTTTTCTTGGAAGTCCTTATAAACATTCCCTTTTGAAAACAACATTCAAAATTAGGAATCCGTTTGAAAGAACTTGAGAATTTTCCCTCAAGGTGGGAGTGGCTATAACCTTCCCCTCACGTGGGGGCATTCTCTTCCTTTATGAGGTGATTCCTTGACGATGAATCGATTCAAGAAAAGAGACATCTTCTTCACACTTTCGAATAGCGCATCCCTTGAGTGGACCCCTTCTTCATGACAGGGTTCCTGAGGGACCCCTTTGAAAGTTCTCTAAATTATCGATGGTCTACATGACTATCCACTTACTTGCCTATGTGGTCACTTTTTGACTCTGCGGAGTACACTTTCTTAGGTTTCCTCCATGTGAGAGATCTTGGGGGAGGCCTCCCTATAGGTTTGACAGCTTGTAGGGTGCTTCCTTTCAGCTTCCTCCATGCAAGATATCTTGGGGGTGGCTCCCCTGCAAGTCTTTGGGTTTAGAGGGTGCTTTCTTTGGGTTTCCTTCATGTGAGAGATCTTGGGGATACCATTCCTACAGGTATGCGAATCTGTAACAAATTTTCTTGGGTTTTTAAGTACAACTTCCTTGTATGTCTGTGGGTCCGTAGGGAACTTTCTTGGCTTCCTCCATGTGAGAGATCTTTGGGGTTGCTTCCTTGCAGGTCTACGGGCCTATAAGATGCTTTTCTGGGTATCCTCCATGTGAGAGTTCTCGGGGGACACCTTCCTTGCAGGTCTATGAGTCTATAAGGTGCTTACTTCATGGGGCTTCCTTCATGTGAGAGATCTTGGGGGTTGCCTCCTTGTAGGTCTGCGGGCCTATAAGACGCTTTCTTTCTTTAGCTTCATAGTTCTGCGGGGCTATAAAGTCCTCTTCTTGTCCTACACTCTCGAGTTCGCTAGATCGTGATCTACTTCCTCGATGGTTCAGGTATACATTTCTAACTCTACTACTTCTCTGATCTACTTTACCAAAGCACTCATCAGTATTTGTTCTCACTAAAGTGGGGGAAAAATGTATAGGAGCAAATTTGCACCCCTTATGCAAATTCCCCTTTTTCCCTTATTCACTTTAGAAAACCAAACTCGAAGGATAAATTCCACATAATCCCGCTTTCTTCATTCTACTTGGTGGTTGTTTTGAGTGTCGGCAGAGGAATAACTGTCGAGGACACTTGCATGGTGTACAAATGTCTGTATAGCGTGCTTACGTCCCTAGCAGATTCCCATGTCTGGAGCCTATAGAGGCGTTACACTTCCCATTGGGAGTCAGCTTGTAATGTCCCATTCGAATGATCGACCCGAATATGGCCATTTTCTTCATTTTTCCTTCAAATTCCCTACTTCTACATGCATTTCAACTTCTTCACAACTTTTGTTGCATCCTCTAAGCGTTCAATCCATCACTCTCCAAGCATTCTAGCATTTTAGGAACACTCTTGCACTCCATAGCAACAATAGCATCACTCCATCAACTCAATAGAGCAAGTGTGGAACAACACCATTGCAGTAGAGGCTTGAGTCCTCTCATTTTCTCCCCCATTAGCCTTGAGTGCTCTTGGTGGAGGTGGTGGACTTTCTACTCCTCTCCTCTATTATTTGGTTGAGTGGAACAGTATTATTTGTAGTGTTTTAGTGTTCTTTACTTTATCACTTTCTTTATCATATTGTTTATCCATTATCATTTTCCTAGCTATCCATAGAGGTGGAAACACCTAAATGGGCATCTAACTGAGGCGGGCCCCTATACAACCACCCAACAATTTTCCTCTTTATTGTGTGTAGGTGGACATGTGGCTTGGAGTTAGCTGGTGAACAAGTACCTTTTTGAGGTTATTCTTGACATCCTAACTCTTTTTTATTTGCTTTATCATATTCAAACATATCTTGCCTACTTCATAGCTTTGTTTTGGCCCTTTGAAAGTAGTTAGCTAGGTTGTTAGTTTTCCTATGTTTAACCTTGTCTCTCCAGTCCTCTAGTCGTATAGACATTAGTGCACTTGAGAGACACCAACACGCCGTGTTGTCATCCTAGAACCATGCTTCCATCCTCAGGCAGAGAGCTTCCTAAGGCACAAATTAAAACCCAAAAACTGGCTCACCTAGCCCCATTATGTATTTCGGGTCTACAGAGTGATTTAGGGGTTTTATAGTCCTCATCATTCTCGTCCCACATTTCCTAACACCCCATTAAGTTGAGGTAAGTTAGGGTAGCCTTCCAATCTTGTCTCTCTATGACCTGGGGCCTTGAATGTGGTTGGTCCCCCTCTCTTACACTATTAAGAAGACAAAAAGTTCCACCATGAGAGCATATGATGACTAAGAATGGGTATCACAAGGAATCATTGCACTTCCAATCCAAGTGGGACCTGTTATTGCAAAAACTACATGCCAAGTGCCTGATCTTGATCTTCCCTATAACATACTACTTGGTCAACCCTAGATCCATGCTCTAAAAGCTATAGCCTCAACCTATCATCAGTGTGTGAAGTTTCCTTTTGAAGGTAGATAAATCACTATCCATGGAGATCCTGAGCCTTTCTACTACTACAAAATTCTTGAGGCCAAGCTCTATAAGATCACACAAATACCCAAAAATGATGAAGGGCCTACACCACCAAGATCATTTGTTGACCCATCATCCCCAGCCTCTACCTCAACAACAAAAATTCCCATTGAGTAGAGTATGTTGTGCAGTTTTTTGCACACACGCCCTGCTGAGGGCAGGGACCCTCTTTCGCTTCGGTTTTGGTTTCTTGGCCCTTTCTTTTTGAGGTTTTGTCTTATTTAGGAAGGTGTTTAAATATTTATTTTGATTGCCTAAGTGTTTCCCCAGGTTATTCATTGAAAATCCTAAGTTTTGGGATGAACTTCGGGCTTTTGCCTGGATTCGGGATTTTCCACCCTAGTTGGATTTTCTCGGATCCCGCTTGGACTTCGGCTAGACCCTGTTGTTCGGGGATTTTTGGTATTCGCGGATTTCTGCGAGGGATGGATTTTCCTAGATTCCCTCTTGTCGTCGGATTTCCGAGTTTTTCGGGTTGTCCTGTCGATTGCATTAATGGCTTCGTGCGTGCTTTGAAGGATGTATTTAACTTGTTTTCTGGGATCTTTTATGCCATCTTGAGCTAAGAAGTGCTTTCTTGTGAGTGATTGGTTGGGATTTTGGGGCATTTGGCTTTGAATTGATCGATTTGGTGGTGTTTACTTGCACATTTGTGCCCTTGTTTTTTGTGGACACTTTTTTGCTCACTTTTGTTGATTCTGAGAGCGATTCCCGCCTTATAATGGTATGTTTCGTTTGCTTTGCTCTGAATTGATGATTGCAGATAGCGCGTTGAAGTTGTAAATCCTTATTTGGGTTTGATTTTCTGCATTATTTGGATGTTCTCGTGACTAGGGTTGCGTGGTAATTATTTGATTTATGGCTTTCCAAGCAAGTCCTAAGTTCGTTTGTTTATTCACATTATGAGAAGTTGTGCTTTGGAAGTCGTGAGTTGTACCTAGTGGCATTTTTAGAGCGGTAAAAAAATTTTAAGTCTAAGCTTGCCTGTGCTTTAATGGTAGATGTATGGGGTTTTAACCTAGGATATCATCATTTGTCTTGAGTATGCTCCTGGGTTGGCTTAGAACATTGAGAAAATATATAGGAGGTCCATCCCTGACTTGCCCTGATTTTAAATGTTTGAAATTCGTGATTGATTTGGTGTTTGGGTTAAGTCGTGACTTTGAGTCGCAGTGTGGTATTTTTCATCCATTCGGGATAATCCGTCCCTTCCAAATTTCCTTTGCTGTGACCCTTCGAAGTTGGGGAGATGTCATAACATTCATCCTACGTTTCACCGAGAACCTTCTTAGGTTCATACTCGATCACTGGGACAACGTAATTCTTACGCCAAAAATTCTTTCTATCGGCAAGACATGCCCTAGTCGCCAAGAGGTCATAGCGGGCTCCTTTCGTCTTACTAATTTTCCTTTCTATCGCTCAGACCTCCCCTTCGTTGGTGAGACCTTTCACCGAACATATTTTGTTCTCGTTGAATGCCCTTCAAAGTCGGGAAGACTCTATCTGTTTGGAGAGACCTTTCGGCGAGCTCACTACTCTTGCCGGCACCTTCGCTTTCAGTGAGACTCCTAACGGTCACCAAGACTTCATGGCGAGGCGTTCTTTTCTTAGCAAGCTCGAATCCTCTTCGGGGAGACCACATGTTGTTGGCCTGAAGTTATACCGATGAGACTTTGTCTGTCGGGGAAACCTTACGTAGTTGTTGGGACCTCTAGCCGAACTCAAAACTTAACACCGAGACATCCATTTGCTTCAATGAGACTCCCCTTCATTGAAAAGACATTATACCGAAAGCCCTCCTAAGTTCATATTCATTCACTGTGATAGTATCTTTCTCACACCGAAGGTCTCTCATGTTCTATCTCTAGTCAGTGAGACCAAGAAAATTCGTTGAGACCTTACCCCAACTACCCATTGGTCACATCGAGATGTTTGTTACATCGGCATTCAGCAAGACTCTGCAAGTTCGGTGAGACATCATTTAGATAAAATTTAGTCTGGCCGAAGTGATTGCTTAAACTCTGATGGTCAGTGAGACAAGGGGGATTCACTGTGACTTTACCCCGAAGAGAAAGTCTCTCATCGACATGAATTTCCTCATCGCCGGTCGGCAAGACATGCCCCACTCGGTGTGACCTCATCCCGAATAGAAGTTGTTTGGCTGAAGTACTTGCCTTTGCACCGATTGGTTTGGAGTTTTTCCTTATCCGCAGATTTCTGCCAAGTCCAGATTTCTCTGAAATTCAGTGTCTCCCTGGTTCTCCGAAGTTTCCTATCTAGCTCGTTCTTCGCGAGAATCCGTCCCTCATAGATTTCCCCGAAAGTTGATGAAATACAAAGGGACATGGGACAGTTGGATTTGTTAGTGATTTTTGATGCATTTGATGATTATTTCATGCTATATTTGGATTTCCCTTGTGGCTTACTAATCGATCATGATCAGGTTTAATGTTTAAGTAGGCGTTTCCTGGTTATTCCATTGGAATCCGATCGGTCTGGAATTTCCTAAAATTTCTCTCTGGCTCAGATTCTGTGGATGGTCTGGAAACCCAAAATTTGTTGTGATCATCCCATAGGAGATTTAATAACACTCTAGCTATATGAGATTCATTCTAATGATGTATTGATGAATTAACCTTCCCTTTCTTGTGGTTTTTAGTATGATTTCCATGTTAAGTGCAAGCTGAATCTAGCAAGGTAGCAGTTGGGTCCTCAATGTCTGATGCAGAGAGGATCAAAATGGACATTAAGAGCAAGGTCCCTGAGAGTAAGATCACTTCTGTTTGGTTGGAGGTAACTAATACAAATATCAGATCATGGAATTATGAAGAATTTAAAAGAAGAATGGCTGCAGAGGACCTTCCTTTGGTGGCTAGAAGGATGATGGAATCAGGCTTGTCCCATGTTGCTAGTTTCCCTTCTACGGTGCAGTGTTATGAGTTGGTCCTTGAGTGTGCCAGGCACTATGATGAAGATACATAGAGAATAATTGTTCCTCAGGGGAGAGTTGTGGCAAATCTCAACCCGGTCTCCATTGCCTAAACCTTTGATATGCCAGACCAGTCTCATGTGGTGGGATTCACCATTGAGGCAGCTCAAGAGTTCTACGATGAACAGACTGTGAAGTCACAACAGCTTATCAATTCCTGGTTGGAGAATCCCAAGTCTCACTACTCCAAGTTACCCAAGCAGCTATTCAGGATAAAGCTCAAGAAGGAATATTATGATGCCATCACCCTTCTCAGCAAGGTGGTTGGATTGAAGAATGCGGGTACGTTTGAGAATTGGATGTGCCATGTGATTGTAAGGATGGAACAGAAAAAGATTAATTACCATTGGGCAGGGGTCATCAGTGGAGTACTCCATGAACAGTTATCCAATGTGTTGCAGACCAAGACTTTCACAATGACTTCATATCTGGTCTATGCACTTGCAAGATTCCATCCCTACAGAGGATTGGATACAAAGGGAATTTTCGGACAAGATATTATTTATGAAGTTTTCCCTCAGTTGCACTTGGGAGGTTCAAACTATAGGAGGGAAAATGATGCATTTACCATGTATATCACCAGAATGCTTCAGGAAGCAGAGCATGTCAGGATTTCGGATCAAGCCAAGGAACTCATCAAGAAATATGGAGCTTGGTTTATATAGTTCCCAACTTTCTCCTACATCTGGATTGATGGCTGCCAGAAGGCTCCATATAGACTTCCAAGGTATCCCACTGATCAGATTATATTGTTGGAAGTAACTAGATAGATTTTTGACTTTGATGCTATCGTCAAGAAGGACAAACACAGGATAGGATTTGGTTGATATTTTCCCCTAAGGATTGGAACTGGAGAGGTTTTTCCTTCCATTGGTTCCGCCCAGGCTTTAGAGGAAGAATGGAATGCCCTCGGTCTATCTCTTCATTCGAGGAGATCAAGGTTTGATATTACAGGAGAGGCCCAAAAGAAGGCCAGCAAAGAGTATTGCCACAAGGTGAATCTGGAGGACTATTGGGCCAACTGTAGTGATGAGTATGAGGTCAAAAAGAGGAAATTCTCTCGGCTTCCAATGGATGTTGTTCGTTTATATAATGTAAAGGCAGTTCTCGATAAATTGGAGGACGATGGGAACTTGATCCAGGATCATGTTTATGAGGCCATAAAGGATAGACCAATTGGTGATGTGGATTGGTTAGAGGAAAAGAAGGAATTGAAACAACTAGTGGATCCAATTCTCAAATTTACTAGGATGTGGCTAAAGCATAAGCTATGGGAGCTAGAGAATAATGGTGTACAGTGCACCTATGCTCTGATGGGAGATTTGGATCCCCACTCCATCTCTGAAGAATCTACCGAGCAGGATCCTAAAGGAAAGGGTAAGTTAGATTCTCCTTTTAAAATCAAAATCAAAGGTGTTCAAGAAGGGGAGGTCCAAGAGGCATCAAAACCGAGAAAGCCAAAGGCCAAGAAGAGGACAAGGACTAAGAAGTCCAAGCAGAATCCTGAGGCTGATGATCCTATACCCAAAAGGAAGAGAATTGTCAAATTATCAGAGAGAGCAAGCTCCAAGGTAGCAGAAGAAGAAATTCCCCCACTGGTGGTAAACGTTGAAAGTTTAGGGGAGAAGTCCAAAGTATATACAAGGAGGTCTAGGACTCCTTCTCCCAGGAATAGTGTGCCTAAGGCTAACCTTCCTCCGGCGGTTTCTCATGACGTGCAGCATGATGATGTGCCTCCCGCTCATGAAGCTCAAGGCAAGCCTAGTGAGTCAAAGGATGTAGAGGATCATCCGGATACTGAAGGGGAAAAGTTTCATGAGGGTGATCTCCATAGTGTAGAGGTAGAAATTGAAAAGATAATGCGTCCCCTATGGTGGAATATGCAGATTCCACCGTCAGAGCTGAAGAGGTCCCACGAGAAGAGGAAACAGTGAAGGTCCCCTCACCTATATATGAAGAAGAGCATGCTGAGGAGAAGGAAAGAAAGATAGATGGGACTTCTGATAAACAAAATTTGGGAGAGGAGTTAGCAGAAGATCAACAAGAAGAAATGGGGCAGGGCCAAGTGCAATTGGAGTCCACTGTCCCTAGTTGGCTAGACAAAGAGATAAAGAGAAAACAAGTTGTTGTGGAAGATAGTCCACCAAATTAGGATGAGCTCCTAGCTAAAATTGGAAAAGCGAAAGGTAAAAGGAAGGCTAGGGTGATCTCAAGGATTGAAAGAGATGAAGCTCATGATTGAGTTGTTCACATTGCCACCCCTGCTCCAGATAAAAACAGAGATGATGTGGTTGGAAAGGACTACAATATTCAAACTTTCAATCTTGGGCCTACATCCGTTGAGCAGGATATTAAGGATTACCAGGATTCTAGTGTAGTTATTGTGAGTAGATTGAGGAAGGAAATGAAGACCAAGAAGGAACTAAAGAAAGAGAATGAAAATCTCAGGAAATGCTTGGAGGAATTAATGAAACCCCTGCAATCCATTAACCCTTCTTCCTCTGCTACAAATCCTCTACCTCAAGAGACCATCACCGAGCTAGAAAAGATGAAAGCTTCCACCCTTGCCACTACGAGTTGGTTGAAAGGGGTGCAAATAAAGGGTGATGAGGCTATTAAGGAGATTTTGTCAACAAGGAAGGATGCTACAAGGGCAACTGAGTGGTTGAAGCAGGTGTTGGCACAAGATAAGGAAGACACAGACCTCCTTCTATAGAAAACCAGAACCATCATGGAATGCACCAAAAATAAATTAGTGAGTGATGGAATTATTCCTTCCTCTAGAGTTGCCGAACCATGGGAGTGGTTTGAAGCATTGCAAATCAGGCAGAAAGTGTTGAAAAAGATTTAAAAACAAAGGAAGTAGATTGACGACACCCTAACTGGGGTTTACAATGGTTCCATTGCCTTCTTTGAAATTATGACGAGAAGAAGGAATATTGCGCCCAAGTACTTGAGTCTGGAACAGTTGAGAGAGTGGTGGCATGATGTGTATGCGCCACTTGATGATGGTTCTATTTCTGAGCACCAACTGGATGATGCGGCCACCTACCTCACAGTTATTGATAAGCATATGACATATAAGGTAGATTGGGATAGGTTTGTCAAACGGTCAAGAGAAGAGATTGCATCCATTGAGAATCGACTTAAGGTTTTCCTTTGCCACCAGTGGCTAACTTGGATGGGACGTTTCAGAGAGTTCATGAAGGGCCGAATAAGAATAGAGACAAAGGGGAGGGCAGTTAATGCCCAACTACTCCGGGATTTGTGCTTCCCCATTATCGTGCCCTGCATTGGTCTGAGCTGCATTGGGAATCCCGAGCTGACCTAGGTGTTGTTCGCGCATTGAATACATTCCTTCGTTCCATTTTGACTTTCTCTTGGCTGGTCGGTGGTGCCTAGTTAATGTTGTTGGCTCTTGCTTGGCCGACGGGTTTTCTGGGGGATTCTATATATTTGGCATTTCACCTCATTTGTAAAGGGTTAGATACAATTAGAAGTTAGTCGAAAAGGAGGTAGAAGATAGAAGTAGGATAGAGTAGAATAGTTAATTAAGTAGAGCTAGGGTTAGCGAATAGTGGCTCTCAAGCAAATATTGTAACAAAAAGTTGGAATTGTTGCTACAGTGGACAATTTGAATACAAAAAATGACATTGTGATTTGGTGCCATACCTG
Organism: Sequoia sempervirens; assembly: GCA_007258455.2. NCBI lineage: Eukaryota > Viridiplantae > Streptophyta > Pinopsida > Cupressales > Cupressaceae > Sequoia > Sequoia sempervirens. The sequence continues at coordinate 47,749,369 of VDFB02049217.1, forward strand.
TATTCTCTTGTCTTGCATGGTTCTTATTTTTCCATCTTTAAAATTGCTTTGAGTTGGTTAATGTTTATATTAGATTTGATTCAATAATGTTTTTGATTTGATACTTGAATGTTGCAGCAATCCTTCAGTCCATACTTTTCGCAACCAACTGATTGTTAGTTGCTTTGCAAGGTTAGCCTAGACTTCATATTTTGTGTGCTTAGTTTGATTGTGAGGATTTATTCATTTCATCTGCAATAGGGTTGTCGAATGAATGTTCATGATTTGAAAATCTTAACACCTCAGAAGATTGCACTATTTTCTATAAGATTGCAGATTTATCTGGGTCAAGTAGAGATCAGTTTTGAAGGATTGGTCCATTTCGAGTGTTGGTTATTTTCATTGTTAATCTTAGTAGTAGTATTAGATTTAGAAATCTCTTTGAAACCCTTATCTTTTATATTTCTTTGGTTATTGGGTCAAATTTTTGGATTAAAGTATCACCAGATTGTTAGATCTGATAAAATCGGTTCAGTATTTTGCTTGTAGTAAGTGTTAGTGTAGGTTTTTTATTCCTTATTATAAGGCTTTTCCTACACATTTATTTAAGCTTGCTTAGGTTAATAAAGCATGTTTAATTAGGTGAGAGGATTATGAGGTGTCACCTTCCTACATATGAGCATCCATTTGCTATCTTGGGAAGATACTTTACTATCTTTAGTACGATAGATGGTTACTCCTCATTGGTCGGTGTTGCCACCTCCTCCCTCTCTCTAGTCTATATAAGCATGCTACCTAGCTTGTTTTTTATTCATTCGATAGTTGGAGATAGTAATCTGATGCTATTTTTCCTTGGAGCACTTCACATCAGTTTTCTCTCGGTATCACTATTATTCTGCTCATTTTAGTTGCATTTTACAGTTTATTTGATCTATCTCTTTCAATTTGATTCTGGGTTGTAATTTGTTTCTCAGATTTTAACATGGTATCAGAGCAAGTTTTGTAAGGTTAGATTCTTTATAGAGATCTTGTAAAATCTTGTATACTCTTCTCTTGCATTTTATTTAACGATCTGGAGAATCAAAAAGGATTTATGAAGATCTAGTAATCTTGTTTTTGTCAATCGACTTGCATACTTTGTGCTTCAATTAGTATTGCAGGTTGCAGCATGTTTTTCTTGTCTTAGGTAGCTGATACATCCTTTGCATGCCATTTTTTTGGTTGCTGGAGCCATTTTCTGTTGCTAAAGGCGTCTGATTTACATTGGATCTACATCTTTTGTACATAGTTAGGAAAAACGCCTTCTAGGTTTTGTTCACCGCATCAAAAAACCATCTGGGTATCTTTTATTTTTTGCATATAGCTTATATATTTTGTAGAATCGAACTCAGAAAGCTACAGCAGACCCCCTCTCCATTAGCAGTTTCAAATTTGAAGATAGTTTTCAAATGCTTCGTTCTTGCTCATACGGACTCCGTTTTTCACAAAAAAAATAAATATCTTGGCTATTTTTTCGTGCTATATGCACTAGTGCAGTTATTTTTTCATTTGGATGCAGATATTTTTCAAAAATTATAGATTCTCGGTCGTGACACTGCGCAATCCTCGTTTTGGGAACTTTGAAGAGGCATAACTTTTGCATAAAACCTCGGATTGAGGTGATTCATTTTTTGAAAGTGATTTTTTTTCGTGTAGCTTGCAGTGGTGTTGTTTATTTTACTGGGTATTGTGCCTAAGTTGTATTTTCAACATATGCTCCTTTTGAGGATTTGTAATAGCATTGAGATCAAGTCCACTCAGTATTTCTTGCTGGTGGTAATTGTAAATGCACTAAATATAAAGTGCCAAATCAAATTTTCTTGGGTGGGGGTTCTTCAATTGAGTGAAAAAGGGTGGGTGTCTTGTGTGTTCGTGCATCTTTTCTTTCCTCACAAACAACAACAATCTAATTTTGCATTAAAATGGATCAATTAATAGTACCTATACTCACACCCTACAACTACTATGACTGGAAGTCCAAAATGACTATACAACTTAAGAAGTTACGATTGTTTCGAGTAACAATGGGTATTGAAACTGAACCATCTCCAATTGCAGAAAAGCCTAAATGGTTTAACAAACTTGATGAAGCTTCTGAAACTCTATGTATGTCTGTATCTCCAAATTTACTTTTTCATATTGAGTCTTCTACAACACCAAATGATGTATGGACTACTTTAGAAAAACTCTTTGGTGCAAAAGATGAACTTAGAGGTCATTTACTGGAGAATGAGTTGATAGGATTAAATCCATGTAATTTTGATACAATTCAGGATTTCTTCACAAAACTAAAGGCTTTAAGATTGTAGTTGAAACAGTGTGGGATAGAGAAGAAAGATAGTTAATTGATTCTAAGCATTCTTTCTAAACTTGGTCCTAATTACTCTGTGTTTGTTTCTACATTCTATGCCACAAAAAGTGCCTTGGGAACCACATATAAGATGCCTTCTTTAGATGATTTTTCTAATGAACTCACTAAGGAGCAAGACAAATTGGTTCAAATGGGCACAATTAAGCCCTCTAAATTTCATGCCTTGGCTGCAAATTAGGGCACTAAAGATCAGAAGGGGGCTGCTAAGAAATAGAAGAAATAAAAGAACCAAGAAGAAAAGAAGCAAGAACATAAACCAGCTGCACCAAAAGTAGCTAATGATGCATCTTCTTCAAAAGGTGATAATCCCAAGAAGGAGAAAACTAAGTGTTCCTATTGTAAGAAAAATGGCCATGATGAACATAAGTGCTTGAAGAAAGAAATTGATCACCTGTCACATCTTCTTGAGAAGAACAATATCCAGGTGCCTGATTCTATCAAACAAGTCTCATCAGAAGGGTCTTCAAAGAACATAGAAAAAAGTAAGGGGAAAGGAAAGGGCAAGGACTTAGTTGCAATAGCTTCTCAACTAGATTCTTGGGTAATTGACTCAGGTGCTTCTCACCATGTGGCCAATAAAAAGGAAAGCTTCTCATCCTTGGAGTCATGTTCTATGCCTGATATTCTTATGGGTAATGATACACCAGAAGAAGTTCTTGGGAGAGGGTCTATTGATGTTGGTGATGGGACATTCCATGATGTACTTTGTGTGCCTTCTTTGTCAATTAATCTCCTATCTATCTACCAGATCACCCATACAAGTTCTAGCAAGAGAGTTGAATTTACACCTAATTATGTGGTTATCAGTGATCTGCACAATGGGTCTATAGTTGCTATAGGAAAAGTTGATATCTATTCTCAGCTCTATCACTTTTCTCATTTTGTTCCTGATTCTCCTTCACTAGCATTGCTCACTCACTTAGATGAGGTGAGTTGTTTGTGGCATCAACGGTTTGGGCACTTGAACTATCGCTACTTGTAGCAGCTCAGTCAGCATGACATGGTTACAGGGTTGCCTTCTATTCGATTCTCTAATGGAGTTTGTCAAGGCTGCATTCTTGGCAAGCATCCTGAAGAAAAATTTGACAAAGGCAAAGCATGGAGAGCCACACAGCTATTAGAGTTAGTACACAGTGATTTGGCTAGTCCATTTCAACATCCTTCATTCAGTAGAGCTTGATATGTATTGACCCTCATTGACTATCTTTCCCAATACACCTTTGTATATTTTCTCAAACAAAAGTCTAAAGTCTTTGAGTCTTTTTAGGACTTTAAAGCTTTTGCAGAGAAACAATCTGGGAAGGTTGTCAAGTTTTTGCATACCAATAATGGCGGGGAATATGTCAACCAGAGGTTTGAGTAGTTTTGTGCCTCCGAGGGTATTAATCTTCATCACATAGTTCCCTACAGTCCATAGCAAAATGGAGTTGCAGAATGAAAGAATCGGTCATTGAAGGAAATGGCCAATTGCATGATCCACTCCAAGTCATTGGCACCTCAGTATTGGGCAGAGGCCATCAACTGTGCATGTTATATCCAAAACCGACTTCCTCACCGAGCTATGAAGGGGGTAACTCCTTTTCAAGCTTGGACAGGTCGGAAACCCACAGTCAAGCACTTCTGAGTGTTTGGGTCTCCTACATGGGCCCACATTCCAACAGAGAAATGCAAGGCAATGGATCCACAGAGTAGGCCTTGCATATGTTTTGGCTATCTAGATGGTGTCAAAGGCTATAGGCTACTCCACCCTACCACACATGAACTCTTCATTGAGAGGAGTGTTTAGTTTGAGGAAGATACTTCTTCTACCACTTCTCCATCCTTCATTCCCATGGAGACACTGCGACTTCATGATGATAGTTCTTCTGAGGATCTTAATCCTCCTGAGGAGTCTTCTTCCTCCACTTTAGATGGCGATGATGAGGATTCATCTTCCTCCTCTCTTAGTCATCATTTAGAGGATGTTGATTCTCCTCTAGATTCTCCTACCATTGGGCCTCTTTGGGCTTGTCAGACTTTGGAGTCAGTAGGTGATTGGATTGGTGATCCTTCAGATGTGAGAAGAACAAGGTCACAATTCGAGCAGGCTCCTCATCTCTTCTTTTCTTCAGCTTTTGATCCACAATTCTTTAGGGAAGCTTCTGGTGTCCCTGAGTGGGATGCTACTATGCAGGAAGAGTTCAGTTCCTTGGAAAGGAACCATACTTGGGATTTAGTCCCACTTACTAAGGGAAGAAAACTTGTTTGATGCAAGTGGGTCTATCAAACAAAATTTGCTACAAATGGGTCGGCTAACAAATATAAGGCTCGCTTGGTCGCAAAAGGATTCTCCCAAGTTCCTGGGATTGACTACTCTAAGACTTTTGCGTCGGTTTCCAAGATGACTTCAATCCAACTTGTCCTTGCCATTGTTGCAGCCCATCGCTGGGAAGTTCATCAGATGGATGTGAAGAGTGCTTTTCTTCACGGTAAGCTTCAGGAGGAGATATATATGGAGTAGCCATAGGGGTTCATCAAGGATCCTTCAGTTGTTTTCCAACTTTAGAAGTCTCTTTATGGCCTTAAATAGGCCCCTCGAGCCTGGTATGCCAAGATGGACTCCTTTCTTCTATCAGTTGGGTTTACTCGGTGCCATTCTAATCTGAACGTCTACATTTTGCAGCAGGATGATACTCTCACTTTCCTTGTTCTTTATGTTGATGACTTGTTGATTACAAGGAGTTCCTCATCCAACATCAAGGCAATGAAAACTGCCCTTCATGATCGTTTTCTGATGTCTGACTTGGGTCTTCTTCACTATTTCTTGGGCATTGAGATTACACAGTCTTCGGCTGGTATCTTTCTTTCTCAGCCCAAGTATGCTCTTGATATGCTCTCTAGATTTCGCATGGTTGATTGTAAGCCTGGGCCGACTCCATTTCTATCAGGGGTCAAACTTGAGGCTTCTTGTTCTTCACCTTTGGTAGATGCTACCTTGTATCGCCAATTGGTTGGAAGTCTCATATACTTGACTCACACGAGGCTTGATATTTCTTATGCCGTGGGCCTAGTCTCCAGGTTCATGCAAGAGCCCCATGAGCTGCATTGGAAAGCAACTAAGCGGATTCTTCACTATGTACAGGGAACTCACAGTTATGGGATTCATTATGAAACATGCATGGATATTGACTTGGTGGGATACACAGATTCAGATTGGGCAGGTGATTCTCAGGATCGCAAGTCTACTTCAGGGTATTGCTTCTCTCTTGGTTCTGGTCTGATTTCTTGGTCGAGCAAGAAGCAGTCTGCTATTGCTCTTTCATCTACAGAAGCTGAGTATCGAGGAGCAGTTAATTCTGCTACTGAGGCCATTTGGCTTCAACACATTCTCACTGAGTTTGGCATTTCCTTCCGGAAGCCTACAGTCATCTTTTGTGAAAACCAGAGTGCCATTCAAATCTCTCACAATCCAGTCCATCATCAGTGGACAAAACACATTGAGATTCACATGCACTACATATGGGAGTTGATTCATGAGCAGGTTCTTGATCTTCGGTATTGTTTGACATCATATCAGATAGCTGACATCTTCACCAAACCCTTCACTGAGAGCAAGTTCATTCATTTGCGAGCTTTGCTTGGGGTGTGACAGGTGTCCTCCTTTTAGGGGGCTTCTTAGCTCCTTTCTTTCTCTCTCTATTCTAGGGGGCATCCTCACTTTTGTGGGGAGGGATACTTCTCTTTGGGGGGGGGGATTTCATTGTACATGGGTACCTCATTAGGCTTGATTTGTTGGGACCCATCGCTATACCCACCTAAGCTATGCTTAAGGGGGGGTGTTAGTGTAGGTTTTTTTTCCTTATTATAAGGTTTTTCCTACACATTTATTTAAGCTTGCTTAGGTTAATAAAGCATGTTTAATTAGGTGAGAGGATTACGAGGTGTCACCTTCCTACATATGAGCATCCATTTCCTATCTTGGGAAGATACTTTACTATCTTTAGTACGATAGATGGTTGCTCCTCATTGGTTGGTGTTGCCACCTCCTCCCTCTCTCTAGTCTATATAAGCATGCTACCTAGCTTTTTTTTTATTCATTTGATAGTTGGAGATAGTAATCTAATGCTATTTTTCCTTGGAGCACTTCACATCAGTTTTCTCTCGCTATCACTATTATTCTACTCATTTTATTTGCATTTTATAGTTTATTTGATCTATCTCTTTCAATTTGATTCTGGGTTGTAATCTATTTCTCAAATTTTAACAGTAAGGTCCCTTTGTGATTACCAACATTTTCACATTTATCACTGAGTTTTTTATGCATTGTCAAGACCTGACATTAGAGACCTTAAGGCTATCTCTTGAGGCTTGCTGATAGAGATTTACCTTTCAAGAGAGATAGGATTCTATATTTTTTCTGAGTTGTTGCTATGCAGAAAACACCATCAACAGAGTATACCCAATGTCAAGGCAGTGATCCAAGATGATGGTTGTGGAAACTATAAACTATTGAAAGATACCTTTGTCTTAGGAGAGTTACCTATTTCTCCTCAATCACATAGGAAACCCACATATAGCACCAAAGAACCTAAAATAATCAAGATGACTACTAATTTCACCAAGTGGGGGGATTTGAATCAAGCAGATGTTAATGAGGAAGAAATTTCTAAACTCCTCTATCAAGATGAATGACCCGTTCCTATTCTTCCCATGGAATATGATAAAAAAAGGCTTATAGCTAATGAAGAGCATGGCATATAATAAGAATGAGAAGCTAGGAAAAAATGATAATGGTTTACTAGAACCCATCATTCCTGAGAAATGAATAAAGAATCTTGGCTTAGGTTGTACAGTTGCGAGTATGAGCAAGTTTGGTGGTGTTGTCATTGATGTCAACACAGTATAGGATGTTGTATATTGTGCATGTATAGTTGAGATGCTATTGCGATGTGAGTGCATGGAGCTATCTTTATGATGTTGTAGATATGCTGATATGATGGGTTACCAAGTGCTTTTGAGAAAATTAATTAAGAGTGAAGTAAGAGTTATGTATTTGTTTAGAATGTGCTCTAGTATGTGCTCCATATTTTTTCTATGTTGATTCTATGATTGTGTGGATTTGAAGGGTTTTTTTAGGCATATGTTGGTGACATCTCCTGGTTTTTAGCTTCTAGTTTGATGGAGTGTGAAAGTTGTGTTCACTGATGTGTGAACTGGTTTGATAGAGTTATTTTTTTGTGGACTGGGAGAAATGTTTCTATTTTCCAGTCCTCCACTGAATTGTTTCAGGTCTTGCAGATCTGGAATATGTCTTGTAATGGTGTTATTTGTGTTCTAGTAAAGATGTTTGTGGTTTGGGGCTCTGAAAGACATGTTCCTGAGCTTTTGTGTATGTCTGTAATATCTGGATGGATTGTTGGAAGGTGTTTTGTTTTTGAAGATTGTTGCACTTGTTGAAGATGTATTTGAAGGTATTTGAGATGTGTTCTTGTGCATGATGAAGCATGTTTCATCGTTTGCATGTTATCTTCTTGTTGGGAAGTGTGTACTTCAATGTTCATTTGTGTTTTCATTAGGTTTGGATGACCCAGTGTTTACACTTCATATGAAGGATTAAAAATTTTAATTAAGGAAGTGTGTGCTTGATCCAAAACATTGTTTTGGGTCATAGTTAAGTATTGGTGTGGTCCACTCTCATTCATTTCCACTATGGGAATGTTGAGTTGCCGACCTAATTTGAATTTATGAAATGAAGTGTATGTAGCCAACCTTGGAGAAATTTTCTAAGGTTGAAGAGGGTATAAATGCAAGTCAAGATGTTGTGAATATGTGTATAGAATAGAGAAGAAAAGAAGAGTTGTGCAAAAGTAAGTTTGAGGAAACAGTACTTTAATATGTTATATTCCTAAAAGAAGTGAGCTAACGATGTCTACAATTCTTCTAATCAAGGATGTGGATGTGTGTAACCTATTTTGGTGGATCTTTAGTGTAATATCTTATATTTGTAGGTAGTGAGCCTCCATGTTGGACAGTGAGCCTTTGTATCTGGGTAGTGAGCCCTCGATAGTGAGCCTCTTGTATTTGGTTTTGAATTACTTTATATTGTGAGTTAATCCTCACCATGGTTTTTACCTTATTGGGTTTTCCACATAAAATCTAGTGTTCATTGTGTTGATTTTTCTTTCTGTTATCTACATTTCATGTTCATACTTAATAACAGAATTGTGTGGTTGTGAAGTTGATAAGTGTTTCAAATTTGAATTTGAATTTGGTGACAACTGATTCAACCCCCCCTCTTAGTTTTCTTGTGCCTTTCAAAAATTGGTATTAAAGCTTTGGTTCCTTGGTGAAAAGCTTAACCCCTTGAGGTAGATCCAATGGCACACAAATTGGTGATCCCTATGTTTGATGGATCTAACTACAGTGACTGGAAAGTGAAAATGAGAGGTTACATTATCTCTCTTGGTTAGAGGACCTAGAAGGCTATTGAGATGAAGTATGTTGCACTGGCAAGTGTTCCTCCTACCACAGATGAGGTTTTTTCTTATGAGGAGAATGAAAAAGTAAGGTATGCGATCTACATTGCTTTATCTAAGACTGAGCAAACAAAAGTTATTTCTTTGGGCACTGCTTATGAAGTTTGGAAGAATTTGGAAGGTCTTTATGAAGGACATGATAGAGTGAAATTGACAAAGAAGTTGATGGAAAAGTGTAGATATGAGAATCTGAAAATGGATGAAGGTGAAGATATTGCAAGATATTTCCAGAGAGTTGATCTTGTAGCAAATGAAGTGAGGAATCAAGGGGGAACTCTGGAAGATGAATATATAATAGAGAAGATTCTAATGACCTTACCAGAGAGTTATAGTGATAAGGTACCGATCATTGAAGAAGTATATGATCCTAAGAGGTTTACTAAAGAATAGCTATATGACACCTTGACTGCATTTGAGATGAGAATGTTTGGAAAGAAAGAGGAGACGACAAAAACATCATTTGAAGTAACAAAGACTGAAGATGAACTATATGGTGATGGTTCAGATGAGTTGGAAGTGAACTTTACAAGAAAGTTGAAGAAAGGTATCGGTAAGTACAAAGGTATGTTTCCCTTTAAATGTTTTAGTTGTGGTAATATTAGTCATTATGCTTCAAGATGTCTGAATAGAGTTGTATATAAGAAGTTCAAAAAGTTTTATTATGTTAGAGAAGAAGTTGGAATCTCTGATGATGAATCTGATTATGAGGTTGATGATAGTGAGTGCTTGTTCTTAGCTTTGGAGAATAAATCTATGTTTGCTAACTCTAGAAGATGTGCAAGAGAAAGTGATTCAAAAAATAAGAAGGATGAGATGGAAGGTACTTTAGTCATTGCCTTTCATGCTAGACAAGATGACTATTGGGTGATTGACAATGGATGTTCTAATCACATGACCAGAGATAAAAGTAAGTTCACTAAACTTGAAAAGTATGATGGTGGTTTGGTCATGTTTGGTGATGATTCTGGAGCAAATATTGTTGGGAAAGGTAAAATTAGTTTTGATGGAATACATAGCACTAATGATGTATATTATGTAAAGGGCCTAAGACATAACCTTTTGAGTGTTGGACAAATGTGTAGCAAAGGTTTCAAAATTTTGTTTTAGGATAATACCTATGAGATAAGAAAAGGATCTAGAGATATGGTTGCTACTGGAAGGAGAAATTATGGAAACATCTAGATCAGCTTAAGGGTGTTGATGTCCAGTGCCTTGTATCTCAAGTTAATGAAAGTTGGTTGTGGCACCAAAGAATGGGACATGTAAAATTTGATAATCTGGTTAGGATTAGTTCAAGAGATGTTGTCTGAGATCTTCCTAAACTCATAAAGTCTGCTAATACTATTTGTAGAAGTTTTCAGTTAGGGAAACAAACAAGATGCATTTTCAAAGGAAAAGAGTAATCAGCTATCAGAATGCTAGAATTGATTCATACAGATCTCTATGGTCCTACTAGAACAGGAAGCCTAAATGGCGATAGGTATTTCATGCTCCTTATTGATGATTATTCTTGAATGATATGGGTTGCTTTTCTTAGAGAGAAGACTCAAGCCCTGGATAGGTTTAAAGTGTTCAAAGCAAGAGTAGAAAATGAAGTGAACCTGAGAATCAAATGTTTAAGATATGATAAAGGTGGAGAATTTACTTCTAGTGAGTTTAATTCATTTTGTGAAGAGCATGGCATAAAGAGACACTTTTCTACTCCTAGAACTCCTCAGCAAAATGGAGTTGTTGAGAGATAACCAAACTATACAGGAAGCTACATGAACCATGATGAAGGAAGCAAATGTACCTGATGCATACTAGAGAGAGGAAATACACACTACTGTTTATGTTCTTAACAGAGTTCAGATTAGAGGCAATAGTACAAAGACTCCTTATGAGTTATGGACTGGTAAGGCTCCTACTGTGAAGTACTTTAAGGTGTTTGGAAGTAGATGTTACATTAAAAGAGATGATGAGAATGTTGGGAATTTTGATGCTAGATGTGATGAAGGGATTTTCCTTGGATACTCAATTGCCAATAAAGCATATAAATGCTTCAATAAAAGATTGAGGAAGATTGTTGAGATCGCTAATGTGAATGTTGATGAGGATATGCATAGACCTATTGACATAAGTTAAGTTGAACCAGATGATCCTATCTATGGACAAGTACTTGAAGAGAATAAGGAAGAGGAAGAAGAATAGACTAAAGAAGAAGAAGAAGATGCACTGGAACTTGTTCCTAAGACTCCTAAGTATGTCCAGAAGAATCATCCATAGGAACAGCTAATTGGAGATAAGAGTGAAGGTGTGAAGACAAGAAGTAAAGTAGCAGCTGAGGTAAATCTTTGTTTACTTTCTAAAATAGAACCTAAGTCTGTATGTGAAGCATGTGAAGATGAGAGTTGGGTTAGAGCTATGAAAGAAGAGTTGCAGCAAATAGAGAAGAATCATACATGGAAACTGGTTCCTAGACCTGTGAACAAAAATGTAATTGGTTCAAAATGGGTGTTCAGGAATAAGTTAAATGAAAATGGTGAAGTTATAAGAAACAAAGCAAGACTTGTATGCAAAGGATACTCACAAGTTGAAGGCATATAATTTGAAGATACATTTTCCCCAGTGGAAAGAATGGAGGCCATTCAAATGTTTTTGGCATTTTCTGCCCACAAGGATTTCAAGATATATCAGATGGATGTCAATTCTGCATTTCTAAATGGAAAACTAGAAGAAGTATACATGGAACAACATGAAGGATTTTAGTTATCATACAAACTGGATATGGTTTGTAAGTTTAAAAAGGAATTGTATGGATTGAAACAAGCTCCTAGAGCATGGTATGCTAGATTGGATAGATATTTGACACAACAAAATTTTAATAAGGGCTTTGTAGATAGCAATCTTTATTTCAAGGTGGAAGGAATTTTTTTTTTGATAATGGTAGAATATGTTGATGATATCATCTTTGGAGGAAATGAAGGAATGTGTAAGAGATTTGCAGAGGAAATGTAAAAAGAATTTGAAATTTCCATGATTGGTGAGTTGAATTTCTTTCTTGGTCTTCAAGTAAATAAAACTAATAAGAGGATATTTATTTCACAATTGAAGTATGTCAAAGAGTTGTTAAAGAATTTTGGAATGGATGACTCCAAACTAGTTAGCACTCCTATGGTGACCGGATGTAAGCTGAGTAAAGATGATGAATCTGCTAAAGTTGATTAGAGAAAATACAAATCTATGATTGGTGGACTATTGTATCTTACTGCTACCAGACTAGATATCATGCATGTAGTATGTTTAGTTTCCATAAGCAAAACCTAAAGAAGCACATGCTACAGCTGTAAAGAGGATATTCAGATATCTTAAAGGAACTCTGGATTATGGCTTATGATATCTTAAGGGTACTGATTTCACTTTAAGTGCTTATACCAATGCAGATTGGGTTGGTTGTGTGGATGACTGGAAGAGTACCCGTAGAGGTAATTTCTTTCTTGGTGGAAGATTGGTTTCATGATTAAGTAAGAAACAAGATTCAGTCTCTTTATCCACTACAGAAGCAGAGTATATTGTTGCAGCATCTTGCTACACACAGGTTTTGTGGATGAAGCAAACTATGAAGGATATTGGAGTGATATGTGATGAGCTTATACCTATCTTCTATGATAATACAAGTGTTATAAACATTTCAAAGAATATAGTAATGCATTCAAGAAAAAAACATATATCTATCAGATATCATTTCCTGAGAGAGAAGGTATTGGACAATAAATTCAAGCAAGAGTATGTGTCTACAAAGGAACAAATTGTAGATATATTTACTAAGGCTCTTCTGAAGGATACTTTTGAGCATCTCAAGGAGAAGTTGGGGTTCATTGGCCCTCCAAACTAGGTGCACATGGAGGTGCATCAGTCTAGTGGATCCATAGATTCTTCATTTATCTGGACTGATGAATAGGTCTACTCCGTAGGGGGAGTAGAAAGTTTTCATTGTTGCAATATGAGTTGTATGGGTGCAATCTTAAGGGGGAATGATTAGAGTTTTTGATCTTTTCCATTGATGTCAAACGAGGAGAGAGAGTCATGTGAAAAACAATAGAAGAGGAAGAGAATGTTGAGAATGTACGAGAGTATTGTCTTTAATGATTTTTCAAATCATTTGTTGCCATCAATGACAAACGAGGAGATTGTTGCAAGTACGAGCAAGTTTGGTGGTGTTGTCATTAATGTCAACATAGTACAGGATGTTGCAGATTGTGCATGTATAGTTAAGATGTTGTTGAGATGTTGTGAGTGCATGGAGCTATCTTTATAATGTTATAGATATGTTGATATGATGGGTTACCAAGTGCTTTTGAGAAAATTAATAGAGAGTGAAGTTGGAATTATGTATGTGTTTAGAATGTGCTTCGGTATGTGCTATGTTTTTCTTCTGTGTTGATTCTATGCTAGTGTGGATTAGAAGGGTTGTTTTTGGGCATTTTTTGGTGACATATCTTGGTTTGTAGCTTATGGTTTGATGGAGTGTGAAAGTTATGTTCACCGGTGTGTGAACTAGTTTGACAGAGTTGTTTTTCTATGGACTGGGAGAAATGTTTCTGATCTGCGGTCCTCCACTAATTTGTTTCAGGTCTTGTGGATCTAGAATATGTCTTATAATGGTGTTATTTATGTTCTGGTAAAGAGGTTTGTGGTTTGGGGCTCTGGAAAATGTGTTCTTGAGCTTTTGTGTATGTATGTAATATCTGGATGGACTGTTGGAAGGTGTTATGTATTTGAATATTGTTGCACTTATTCCAGATGTATCTGAAGGTATCTGAGATTTTTTCTCATGCATTATGAAGCATGTTATGTCATTTGCATGTTATCTTCTTGCTGGGAAGTGTGTACTTCAATGTTCATTTGTGTTTTCATTAGGTTTGGACGACCTGGTGTTTACACTTCATATGAAGGATTGAAAATTTAATTAAGGAAGCATGTGTTTGATCCAAGAAATTGTTTTGGGTTGTAGTTAAGTATTGGTGTGGTCCACTCTCATTCCTTTCCATTGTGGGAATGTTTATTTTTTGACCTAATTTGAATTTATGAAATGAAGAGTATGTAGTCGACCTTGGAGAAAGTTTCTAAGGTTGCAGAGGGTATAAATGCAAGTCAAGAGGTTGTGAATATGTGTATTGAATCAAGAAGAAAAGGAAAGTGTGAAAGTGAATTTGAGGCAGCAGTACTTTAATGTGTTAGATTCCTAAAAGCAGTGAGTTGACGATGTATACAATTCTTCTGATCAAGACTACGGATGTGTGTATCCTATTGTGGTGGATCTTTACTATAATCTTTTGTATCTATAGGTAGTGAGCCTCCTTGTTGGATAGTGAGTCCTTTCTGTAGGCAGTGAGCCCTTGGTAGTGAGCATCTTGTATTCGATTTTGAATTAATTTATATTGTAAGTTAATCCTCACTGTGGTTTTTCCCTTATTGGGTTTTCCATGTAAAATCTAGTGTTCATTGTGTCGATTTTTCTTTTTGTTATCTATATTTCATGTTCATACTTAATAACAAAATTTTGTGGTTGTGAAGTTGATAAGTGTTTGAAGTTTGAATTTGAATTTGGTGGCAACAAATTCACCCCCCCTCTTAGTTATCTTGTGCCTTTCAACATGTACTACTAGCAAGGTCACACTTATTGGCAAGGGTATTTCCACTAAACGAGTTGAGGCTTCCTCTTGGTCACCTACATCACATGATACAACCTTAGATGACTTTCCCCTTGATGTTGTTGACCTATTTGAGAACAACACCCTCTTTATGATATCCATAACATCCTTTGTCTCAAACAACCAACCAACTGAAATATGCCTAGTATACCCACAACTCATTAAGATGGACCAACAAGGACCATCAATTCTAGATTTATTCAAAAATTATGAAGCGATCTCAAAATTCATGGGACTCAGTAACAAATTATCATGGGTAGATCATAAAGCAGGATTTGACATAGAGCTTGATACAAGGGCATACTATGGGGAGACAATTCAATCCTTCAATCACAAAATAAATGAAATACAAATAACATGTAGATCCTTGAGTGAAAACCACCTAGTGGCACTCTCTGATCCTAAAATAGTAAAAAAAAGGATGCATTTGATGGTGAAAACCTTTATGAGGTGCCCAAGGATGAGGGATTCAATCTTCCCCTTAGTCCAATGCATCTAGAGAAGTTAGTAGTACTAGAAAAAAAAAGCCACTCCAGTCAATGTGGGAACGAAGGAAGCACTTAAGATTAATTTCTATACTGAATCCTTGTTAGCTGAAGAACAAAAGAACCTAGCAAAATTCCTCAAAGAAAGAAGAGCTATCTTTGCATGGTCATACACATATATGCCAGGCCTTGATCTATAAGTGGTTGTGCATCACTTAGTAGTTTATCTTGAAGCCAAACTAGTTAAGCAGAATTAAGGAAGATGCACCCTCAGATAACACTCTTGGTTAAACTAGAATTACTAAAGCTTCTTGATGTTGGATTCATTCAACCAATAGATTATCCTGAGTGGGTTTCAAACCTGTTACCAGTCTCAAAACCCACTGGGGGCATCAAAATATGCATTGATTTTAGAGATCTGAACAAGGCATGTTCGAAGGATGATTTCCCTCTTCCCAACATCAATCTCATTATGGATTTAATGGTTGTGCATGAAATGTTGTCACTCATGGATGGTTTTTTAGGCTATAATCAATTCATAATTTCCAAGGAAGATCAACATAAAATTGCATTCACTTGTCCATGGGGAACCTATTGCTAGAATATAATGCCATTCAGGTTAAAGAATGCAAGAGCAACCTATCAAAGAGCAATGACCCTCATCTTTCATAACATGATCAACAAAATAGTTCAAGATTATGTGGACAATATTTTGGAAAAATTAAAAAAGAGAAGTGAGCACATACAAGTCTTAGGACCTATCTTTGACAGGTTTGAAGAATACAAGGTACGACTAAATCCAAAAAAGTGTTTATTCGGGGTCACATCAGGGAAACTTCTTGGCTTTATTTTTTCACAAAGAGGGATAGAAATTGATCCAGCAAAGGTAAAAGCCATCCTAGACATGGAACCACCACAAACATTGAAGCAGATGAGAGGATTACAAGGAAGACTTCAGTCCATCAGAAGGCTCATAGCCCAGCTACCAGATAAGATTCACCCCTTCTCACATCTCATTCATAAAGGGATAACATACAAGTGGGATGACAAGTGTGATAAATATTTCTAGCAGATCAAGGATTATCTGCTAACACCTCTAGTGCTCATGCCACTGATACCAAAAAAACCAATGATCCTATATATCTCAGCAACACTAGGAGCTCTTTTAGCACAACATGATGAAAACGAAAAAGAAAGATCCATCTACTACATTAGCAGAACCTTGGTAGGCTATGAGATGAACTATTCACCCATTGAGAAGGCATTCCTAGCAGTATTTTTTTCCTCACAAAATTTTAGGCACTACATGTTGTCACATCAAATCAAGCTCATTGCAAAAATTGATCCATTAAAATACCTATTATCCAAGGAAACCCTCACAAGACAAATGGCTAAATGGGTGATCATCTTAACAGTGTTTGACATAGATTATGTGGAGTGTAAGTCAATCAAAGGACAAGTGATCATAAACCAACTAGAAGAAGCACCTATCTATGTTGGGAACCCTTTATTATCTGAGTTCCTTGATGAATCAATGTTCCTTATCAACCTCATAGCTCAGTGGAAAATGTATTTTGATGGATCGTTCACCCAACACGGAATAGAAGCATCCATTCTTTTCATCACCTTTTAAGGTGATTACATCCCAAAGTCATACAGGCTATCATTCCCATGTACCAACAACATTGTTGAGTACTAATCCCTAATCATAGATCTAAGGATATCAATCTAGTGGTAGATTCAAGAAATGAAACTTTATGGAGACTCACAGTTGGTTATCAACCAAGTCAATGATGACTATCAAACTAAGGATCGCAAGCTCACTCCTTACAAAAAGATGGTGGAGAATCTCAAAGACCTTTTTATAGACATAAATTTTGAGAAAATTCCTCGCATGAACAATAGGGCAGTAGACGCCATGGAAACAATCGGATCAGTACTAGACATGTCGAACAACATCCTCCAATGTGAATTCTTGGTAGAACAACTTCTCCTACCAACTTTCAAAATCCATGAATTTTAATTCGTGCGTTTCATTGTTGGTCCTAGATCCTCGTGGTACCATGACATATTTACTTACCTTAATAGAGGAACCCTTCCATCGCATATCACCCTGAACCTTAAAAAGATCTTTGTTAAAAAGGAATCCTAATTCGTGATCCTAGGTGATACCCTTTACCATTGAAGCATCGAAGGGACATTACTATGATGCCTTAACCAAGAGGAAGCTTTAACTACTTTAATAGAAGTACACGATGTCATATGTGGGTCCCATTCTAGTGGTATGACATTAGCTAAGAAACTATTGAGGATGGGGTACTATTGGCCAACCATGGAAAAAGAAGTTCATCAGTATGTACAAAGGTGTACCTAGTGTCAACAACATGGGGATCTGATTCATGCTCCAACTCAAGAATTGCAACCAATGATCACACCATGGCCTTTTTTACAGTGGGGACTTGACCTCATAGGAAAAATCACTCCAACCTCATCCAACAGCCATAAGTTTATCATAACCTCCACTAAGGATTTTACTAAGTGGGTTGAAGCCATTCCTATGACCCACATAATGGGGAATCAGATAACCAAGTTTATCCTGAATTACCTAATTTTTCATTATGGTGTCCCACAAACCCTAATCTCAAACAATGGAACCCTTTAAAAATTAGGATTTGAAAGAGTTGTGCCAAAGATTTAATATCAACACTAATTCTCTACCCCATATTATCCCCAAGGCAATGGCCAAGCTAACACTACGAACAAAACTATCCTGAAAATCCTAGAGAAAATAATTAATGAAGCTAGTTGTGACTGGCATCTGCAACTAAATCCCACTCTCTGGTCTTATCAAACTAGTATATGCATGCCTATAGATGCAACCCCTTTCTGTCTAGTTTATGGATCAAAAGCCATCTTTCCTATTGAGGTTGAGCTCCCATCATTACGAGTATCACTGCAGAACCTAATTACTAAGTAAGAATATAGAGTGTTTCAACTAAATGAGCTAGAATTCTTGGATGAACATCATCTTGATGCCCTCAATCACTTGTAAGTATATCAAAACTGACTGAAATAGAGCTATAAAAAGAGAAGCAAATGTCGATCATTCCAGGTAGGAGATCTAGTCTTGAAACAAAATCAGAAGAATCTTCCAAATCAAGATAGCAAAGGAAAGTTTGAGCCTAACTGGTTAGGTCCCTTTGCCATCACAACAAGCTATAGGTCAAGAGCATACCAACTTTCAACATCTGAAGGTGAACCCTTGTAGGATCCAATCAACAACTTGCATCTCAAAAAAATTTATGCCTAGTCTTAAAGGGTGTAAATCAAAAAATACAAAAAATCACAAAATAATCAAAATCCAAAAAAAAAGAGAAAAAGGATTGAAAAAGTAAAGAAAAAACAATGTCCTCTAGTGAAACCCACTTCGGTGGTACTTTGGGCAAGTACCTTGGTGAAAACCTGGAAAATAGGTGCCTTGTGTAAATAAAGCATCTCCATCTATTCTTTGGCTCTTTTGTACTATCATCCTTTGCATCACCATTCATCCCTCATGCGTGCCCTTATCATGGCTTGGTACTATGAGGTATCATGAACCCTTTACTACTTGGCATATTCCAAAGGTTAGTCTATCCATCCTTTATCGAAGTAGGCTAACATGTCACACTGGGGGCATTTTGTTATGGATCACAATCGGGTTCTTGTATATCTTGAGGTCAAATCTTATCAGAAAATCCAAAAACATTCATAAAATCTTATCCAGAAAATCCAAAAACATTTACAAAATCATCTATAGCTAAAACCCAAAAAAAAATCATAAAATTGTAAAGGTTAAAATCCAAAACATCCAGAAAACATCCAAAAACCCTAAAAAGGTCAAACATCAAAAATCCAAAAAAATAGAGTCCTCTTGTCGAACTACGGGTCTCTGAGCTTGAATGTGGGAAAGGCCATCATTGATGTTCCCCCAAGATACCCTAGGTCAGTCCTTTAGGCATCCATCATAAACTGGTGAATCTATGATCAACCCCCGAGGCCCCTAGGATAGGTCTCTTAAGTTAGATTATTGGTCGAAACTTGGAAATTCTCAGAAAACCTTAAACACTCAAATATTTTGAAAACTCCTAAACATTTGTAAACCCTTGGAAACCCCTAAACATTCAAATATTTCAAAAATACCAAAAACATCCAAATATTCAGAAAACATAAAAACATTTGAAATTTTGAAAAATCCAAAAATAATAGAAAACACTCAAAAGACCTAAAAAAGCCTCAAAACATTTAGAAAACCCTAAATAGCCTCAGAAAATTAAAAAAATCCTAAACATTTGCATAAACTTTCAAAAAAGGACCAAAAATAGCCTCAAAACATTCTAAAAAATACCAAAAACATTGAAATATCCCAGAAAATCGAAAACCATCCATCCCATCTTGCTTTCACCCGAAATAAACCCTCATCCATAATAATTGATCATCACCTTCAATCTTTGGTGAAACAAGTAGAAAGAAAGTATAGCAAGTTGTAAAGTGTGAATCTAAAAGTCTAAATCTAAAGTCTAAATCATAGGAAAATGTGTCAATGAAGTTTATAGCAATGACTCATCTTAGCATCATTGTCCCAACATCAAACAACCCTTTAATCAACATGTCCTAGGATGTATCCTTCCTACGATGGACATCAATATCATATATCACTTTAGCTAAACTTAAACTAGGCAACAGCTACAGATAACACTAACTATTTTTCTTTGATATTTTCTTATGATTTATCTTAATGACCCATTCTGAGGACCTCTCGATGATGTCTATCTAAAAATGATTTAGAGAGAAAGGAATGGGGCATCGATCATTATCTTTCATTTGATCTACTTGTGGGTACTCTTGTAAAATAATCTTGGTGCATACTTGCTTAGTTGTGCGTAAGGTCATTTGGAGTATGTTGTTGACTATTGTGTATGCTTTGGTCCAATATATTCTAAGCTTCTAACTTACATTCCAATGATGTTTTTGTATGTCAAGGTGTGAACAAGAACTATCCTATCTATTTACCAAGTCAAATACCATTACACTAGATACAACATCGTCCTGGTTATCGATACCTTGATGCATTATGTTTGTGTTATATCAAACAATAAGGAATGACAAAAAATCCCAATCCCAAAGTGTGAGCAGCCCATTCTATATTTTGCATTGTCTCATCACCATCCTTAATAAAGTCTCGATAGATCATGGACTTGTTGGATATTTTGAAGCAATCATAAAAATCAACGATCATTCATTCTGTATTATTCTATCTTCTCTCCGCGCTAACCTGGTATCATGATAGTCAACAAAAACATCATCAATGCATCCAACCTACATCCAAAAACCATCAACATACATGCATCTCATATCATAATCATAAAACATCCATTATCATAATCATTGCATATCACATCATACATTATACATTATCATTTGAGTTGTGATGAATAATAGACATTTATTATTCTAAGCATCTTAAATCATTGCATATCATAAACATTTACATCCATACATCCACATGCATACATCGTCATCATAAAATGCATAGAAAATACACAAAAATAAATGCATCCACATCATTTGCATCCATAACATCT
Source organism: Sequoia sempervirens (assembly GCA_007258455.2). Lineage (NCBI taxonomy): Eukaryota > Viridiplantae > Streptophyta > Pinopsida > Cupressales > Cupressaceae > Sequoia > Sequoia sempervirens. The sequence continues at coordinate 47,770,072 of VDFB02049217.1, forward strand.
ACATATCATAATCATCCATATGTATCATGTCATGAAAAGATAATGAAAAAGAACATAACATTGCATCCATCCATATCATGATCATTACATATCACACAAGCATAAATATAATGTATCCATACATAATAAAATAAAATGCATCTATATCATATCCACCCATACATGAAATAAAGTGAACACATCACATCATAAATCATTTGTATCTGTATCACATATATATATCAAAAAATGAGTGTCACGGAAAAATTTGGATCAATGTATAAACATTGATCAAAAGTACAATACCCACGAGGCTATCAAAAAGGAGCCCATGAATGTATATATGTGATAAAGAATGGGGAAAAACAAAAAAGTGTCTATACATAATAGCTAGCCCTAATGGTTGCTACCCTCTCCAACCTACCTCTCAAGCTGATCCTCTGCTCATGGCTGTGCGTCACTGCACTGGAAAAATTTGGTTGTCTTAATGTTGCTGGTACATCATGATGGTAATGTTTCCTGTAATATGCAACCTCTATAACTACCTCTCTATACAACTGCACTGACATTGTCCAACCATGAGTGGCTACCATTATCGCCTCAATCTGGTCTCATCGAGCAACCTCCTAGTCTCTCTCTCCTATCACAACCTGTACTCTTTGTAATTCCTGATCTCTCTCATCTATGACCGTGACCACTTGTTATCAAGCCTAGTCTCACTCAACAATAATAACCAAAACCTGCTGGTGGGCCTAATCCCACTCACCAGTCAATATCTGCACCTGTTGTTGTAGTTATATTTATGCATCCTGAGCATCTAGTCATGGTGGTGGTCCTAGTTGTTGTTGAACTATTGGAGGTTGCTATTGTACCACATGCGGAGCCCTCAAAACCTAGCCATCCTAGCCATCCTGTCCCCTGCCTCTCCCTGTTCCTCTGCCTTTGGGTCTCCCTCTAGGAGGAACACTTGATGGATCTATCAATCATCGAGGAGGGACAAACCAAGCATCATATGTAGGCATAGTCTAAGCTACCGCCCGTCCCTGATCATATGCCCAAAGCTGAGCCACCAACTGCCTGAAGCTCTCTACTGCCTTGGGAGCTAGGATAGTCAGTCCCCATGTGGGAATCTCTCATTCCAATCTCACAAATATGGCCCTATATGCTTCATCAAGTTTGTCCTAGACCTCTCTAAACTGCCAGACTACCCTATCTAGTAGATATCTCTCAACAATGTGGTGCTCTTGACCCTCCATGTATTGGGTCTCCCTAGCGAAATATAACTGTTGAATATCATCGAACCATCACAGAATTTGTAGCCATGGGTGGTAGCGAAAAAATACCATGTCATCAATCACTCATCTCCAATATAGGAGCCCAATCTATCTAGTGTGCCTAAGGGTAATGACACCTCTGTATCTCCAAATGATAGGATCATCTGGCTCCACGTCTTCCATTTGAACAATGGGTCAAAGCACGACAATGTGCTCCCAAGCCCAAATATGTAGCAGAGTCACCCCTCCACCAATGGCTCTCCCATCACAATAGAAAAAATCATGCAAATCATGATGCAAGGAGGCTAGCATCATGGGCCCCCACGTAAAAAGTGTCATCCTATATAGCATTTGATGCCATGCCAAGCCCCATCTTGAGCTAAATCCTCTACTGCATCTATCTAGGGCAACCAAACCTGAAATGATGGTTGTGACAATCAATCTGAAGGTTAGTACATGACCTCTATATGACTCAAGGTTGATCTGTGAGGTAACCAAAGTGATCTACTCCATCTCCATAACCTCAAGGCATGCATCAAACCTGGCATTAGTGTCATAAATCACACGATCTCCATGAATCGACAAATGAAGTATATTCCATACATCCTCTAGAGTCAACATCGCCTCGCCTATTGGAAGGTGGAAGGATGAGATCTCGTTGTGCCATCTCTCACACAGAGTCGTCATCATGGAAAAATGTGTTTGAATCAAAAGTGCATATGCGACATACCAAAGGTCGAACTCTCCTAGGTGCTTCTAGCGCAAATCTAATAAATTATCTAGTCTCTCCAAAATGGTGGGCCTATGCTCCCATGACATTAGTAGTGGAAAGAACTCTTGCATCTACGAAGTGCACGTCATCAAGAAATCATCAAAAATTGACTCAATTTGAAATTTCCAACTTATAAATTACAATAGCGTCGCTATCTTCAACAATGTTGCTATATTCAAATTTCAAATTGCAATGCTCGAAGCATTTAAAATTACAAATAAAAACTTGTATTGCCAAATAAGTTGGCATCACGATTTAACCTTTGGAATACCCTAACCCTAATTTCTAAATTGGCAAGTGCATCACTAAACAAACTGTGTCGCCATTTAAAATTAGAAACCCTAATTATAAATCATGAATAGCGTTGCCATATAAATATGCATCGCTATAATTCATCTCGATGTCACTGATTTTAGTTTGGACGTTGTTATATAGCGACTCCGCCAAAATTTGAACTTCAAAGCATAATAAATGCATCAAAAATTTAAATTTCAAATCAAGTTTGGAGTTACATACCAGTGGTCAAACATGTTCCTAGGAAGTTCTCAGTGTTCCATTTCATCAAAGGCTCAGAGCTTAAAATAGCAAGAATCTCTTAAGTGTGAATGCACAAATGAATTGAAAGTTACCCTTCTTGGCCAATTTAAGCTAGAAAATTAGGTTTTTTTGCCCTAATTTAACCTTGAGGATAGGGTTTATTATCATTTTCACCAATTTTTCCAATATGGACCTAATTTTGCACCGTTTTTTGCATTTTTGGTGTTATTCTTACATCCTAGAGCCTTTCTGGACCCTTGGGGCAGCTTTTAAACCTTTATCGAGAAATCAACCCAAAATTCAAAATTTTTTCCCAATTTCTCGAGGGGGCAAGGAGTCAGCTTTATCCTTCCGTTGGGGCATTTAAAAAATTAGAAAATTTTTATTTTTTGATTTAAGCAGTAGTTTTAATCTAAAAAGCATTATTATTTGAACCGAAGCAGCAGGTACCTCACTTAAAAGAGGGGAAAAATGTAGGCACTAAAAAATGTCCTAATCGTTATCATACATTTGAAATAGATTTACTAACATCATTTCCTCTTTATCCCATCCTATTTTCACTTAATTAATTTTTAATAGCCAAGCTATTTAATTATTGCATCATTTTCATCTATTGACCTAATTAATTTAATCAGGTTAATTCATCCCTTTTCATACGAATGTTTCATCTCATTAAATTAAATAAATCAAAATATTTAATTTAATTCTCTAAGTCATATTATTTAATTAAATAACCCTAAGTTATTTAATTAAATATCATTTCATCTCTCCCCCATTCATTAAATTATTTAATTTAATGAATAAACACTATAATTCTTCTAATCCCCTAATTACATGATTAAATCTTATTTAATTAACAATTAATCTAACTTTCCTCTAAGCAAAGGGAATATTCCCATGGAATATTCCTTATCCCTTTTTTTGTACAATTAAAACTTTGTTTTAATTTGCAAATTGCCTTTTTCCTCACCCATGAGAATATTCCAACAGAATATTCTTATTCTTTCATCATTTGAAAAAGGGATATTTTCACTTGGCTTCTTAAGAAATTTTTAACCTTTAACCTTTTGAACAAGTCACGTTTGACCTATGTGAGTAGGTCAAAAGTGTGTTTGTTTGAGGCAAGTGTGAACCCTTGATTAAAATCTCATCATGCATTCTCATTTGTTGATTAGAATCCATGATCTGTGCCTCTCATCTCCTTCATCTTGGACTGTTGATTAGTCTTTTTTATCTCAACCCTTCATTCCTCATTTTCTTTCCTATAAATAGGTCACGATTTGGAGACAAATGGATCCATCTTTTCAGAGCAAACTTATGTTGTTGAATCTCATATGCACTCACACTCATATTTACTCATTTTTAGCTTAATTTAGTTCATTTTAATTGCATAATAGCTTAGTGCATCCAGTAATGTCTTTCATGCATCCATCTTAGCTTGTTTATAAATTAGGTTTTTCATCTTTTAGCATATCTTTAGCTTACATTAGCTTAGCAATAGCATAATTAGTGCATTTCTAGCATAAAATCATGGTAACTTAGCTTGCATCATGTTCATTTTTAGCATAAACTAGGTTTTCATCCACTTATCACAATGGTTTCATCGATTCTCTTCCATAGAATCGACTAAAACAAGCTCACTGATTATAGGATTGGGAAAGGGTCATCTTTTCACATCAACACGACACCAATTCCAAAACATGATAAGTTTCAAATGGGCCAGATTAGGAATTTAACTATTTTCTTAGTTTATAGCTTTCAATTTCAGTAAAATTCTTATATTAATTTTCCAATTTGAATGATCTTGTTTGTAGATGTAGGTTTGTTTGGAAAATTTTTGCTTCGATTCATCATGAATCAAGCATAATCAACCCTCACCAACATTTCCTCGTCTCATAGAACTTAAGGTATATCTTGCAAAAAACTTGGTATTTGTTAGACAAGTATCAATCCTTCTTAATTTCACATACTTATCATGAAGGCAATAGATTGGATGACTGCTTAGCGAACGTGGGTTGTGATTCACATGAGGTGGATTTGGTAAATAATGTTGCTCAATTACAAGCATGTCCACAATTAGCAGTAATTGCTTCACAAGAAGCATTGGCATCAAGATCGTGTTAAGTTTTCCTAGAATGGAAATGACATTTTTGGTGATACATCTATTTTAGGATACATAATCAAATGTGGTGCTATAAAATTCTAATCATTCTAAAAAGGAGATAGTTATACATAAGAAAAACATGTGTTGAAAAACATGGTATGCTGCCACAAAATTATGAGTTACAAAGTGGTGCATGGGAAGGGTTATATCAAATAAAGACTTCAATGTGCTCCTAAGGTTGTTGTCATGAGGAAATCTATTTATATCTAACAATTTCTTGGTTGGTTGTGGGCTTAAGTACAAGGCACATTTTATCATCATTCAATGATAAGTTTAAAGCACTAGGTGGTAATCATTGTCGAGCTAGTGTGTTTCCTCATTTATTTGATAAGACATTAGCTATCTAATTCATATATGCAGAAAGGATTTCAATCATACCATCTTCTTTAAATTGATATTTCCAAAGCCAATTTGGGAAAAAGAAAAATTCAGTGTTTTCATACTAATTCGGTATATTACAGTGCCTAAGTGTTGTTAATCAGGGTTTGTGGTCCAGGTAATTAAAGGCGCTGATGTCATGCCTTGGGTGAGGGTGTGAGCATCAAGGTTGGTTTGTGTTAGGGAAACTTGAGGGTTTCATCTAGGCCATTGTTCAACATTTGTGTGGAAGAATGGAGTATCATCTCTGGAATTACAAAGCCCACTTTGTTGTTCACCCTTGGGAATTACCAGTTTTTAGGGTGCATAAAGAAAGACTAGCTTCTGCAACTTTTCAAGGTAAACTTCCCCACTATCCTCAGTTGCATAAAATCTATCGTAGGTGATGAGATTCTACACATAGAGTCTCAATGGTTGATTTTTCTGTCCAATATCCTCTCTATTTTCATCTCCAATGTCATGGATTTGGTTCAAAAAAAATTATCAGTGCAGTCCATAGCAGTCAAGGTAGGTTGTGAATAAGGTTTATTTGGAGAACAATGTGTTTCTTAAAAGCATTCAAGCATATTATTTCTAGCAAGGAGAGGGATATGTTGGTGGCATTTTCCCAAGGCACTATTTGCTACACAAACAAAGGTATGTGGATGTTTATGAAGGCATGAAATTATCTCTTCTAAAAGATTCATCAAGCTACTAGTACACAATCCTCAATAGATATCATTTTGAGCTTGGAAGGGAAGTTTTAAACAAATTTAAGAATAAATTTCATGCGGTATCCATTCTCATGATGCATGAGTGCCCATAAGGTCTTCAACCAAGGTTTGTGTTACCAATCCAAATGGATGAAAGGGAGCATCACCAAGTCCATGTAGTAGTGCAAAAGGAGAAAGGAGAGAATTTTGTTCAATTTCCTCATAGAGGGGACTAATTTCTTCATTTTCACTCTTTTTTGTTTTCCTTCATCAACTTATATTGCATAGTGTTCCAAAAGTTTGGGTATTTTGATGCAATTTTGGTTAGCAGCTAGGTTGAAGCAAATATTTCCATGTAAACTCCCAACTTGCATAGACTTTTCCTTGTTTTGGCATTTTGTAATTATCTATTATAATATTAATATAATCTATAGGCTACTAGCCTTTTGCTGAAAAAAATAGTAATTCCCATTACCTTTTCATCTATTATTTAATTCACCTTTATTCCTTTATCCTTTTTTTTTAATCCTAACCCTTTATCTTGTTCACATGGATCATAATCTAAATTTTTCCTCATGTGACAAGTGTCCCCTTCACATTTCTAACTAACTCCTTGTATAGATTCATTGACCCTAGACACTTGCCAAAATTCAAACTAACTTCCCATCTCAACCCTTCATTTAATATCACACCTCTTAATCTTATCCATCCACATAAGGATGTTTCCCTAATCCTAATCCAAAACCTATCCCTTATCCCTCATGTGACACTTGTCACATGACTTCAACTTTGATCCCAACCCTAATCCTCATTCAATCCTATCCATCCATCACTTATTCTATCTTGGCCCTTGATTCCCTTCATGGAATTTTTATAAATGAGAGGCCTTCCATCCCATTTGCATCATATCTCTTCTCATCATACTATTATGTTGTTTCATTTTCTATCTACTTCTTCCATATCCTAGCTTATATTCATCATATTCTCATCATTTCCATTTAATATATTATCTTATTAATCATATCATCATGCTACTTGTATAAGCATCCGTATTCCTCCATCAACACATCAAAGGAGAAAATCAAGTGGAGCTAGGGTGCACTCTACTTCAACTCTATATGAGGAGAAAGAAGGGTTTTAGGTGAATGTATTGTGTGTATTTCATTATCTTTTATGTTATTTACCTTTAATATATTTTCTTATCCTCACTATATTAGAATAAAGATTATTAAATTGTTAAACATAAATGATTAATTGAAATTAAAATAGTACAATATAATTAGTTTCTAGAGAGAAAAGTGAAAAATATCTTAACTTTATTCATGATATAATAAATGGAAGAAAAAAATAACACTATATATCCTCTAGGATTTTAAATCCATGAGGATGAAGAAGAGGCAAACAACCAAAAAATAAGGGATTACTTTCAACTAGATTCTTAAATCTATGTGGATAAGGAAAAAATAGAATCACATGAAAGAATAGAAATGTGTACTCCTTATTATCCTATCCTACTTAAGTAAAAATAAATAAGCTAAGTAAAAGTAATAAAATAGTTCAATATTACACTTCAGATACAAATATATCCAAGATGAATAAAATATTACACTAACAAATACTATCCCTTATTCACATAATTTTTCCATCACCATATTTCTCTAATGCTTGAGGCTAGAAAGGGGAAATAACAAGTGGTTCAAATATAATCCTCGTGAGAACAAAAAAAAAATCTCCATGAGGAATTGGGTGTCCCTTATATCTATATTTTTTTTCTAAACCTAAATAATATGCCCTCCCCCACAACCCTACCTTTGGATAAAAAGTAAAAATGTTCATCCATGTTTAGTTTATTCCTAGGTACGAGTGGGGGAGGGTGGTTGGTAAATTTCATAGAATTGGATGACCATACAATACATATCTACTTGGAAACCAAACATGATTAAAATTCAATACTCTATAAATGTGTGTAAGCACATTATCCTAATGAATAGATCATTTTTTACCTTGGTTGTGTGTGGTGATGAATCCATTCTTACATTCTTCATACCCTCTATAATTAATATTCAAGCAATTCTTGAAAAAATAAGTATACATACCCAATCATTCCAATTGTTAAATATGTAGACATAAAATCCAAATCATAAAAAAATATTGAAATATTAAAATGAAATTGATGTATATGCAATGGCCTAGTGACAAGGTGGCTAGAATGTGTCTCAAAGTTGTGGCATCATTTCTTAAATTTTTTATTTTCTTCTTAGGCCACTAGGATAAGGGAATGACATCGTCTATGTCCTGTTGAACATAGTGAAATTCATAATTAGTACACTATTATAACATAATAAAATCAAATCTACTTTAGAACATAAATAAAATTAAACGTTCTTACCTTACCACCCTCTTCATCTAAAAATTATGCCTCCTTCCTTTTATTGTTGGCCTCTCTCATATTCTCCATATTCTACTAACTATCATAAGGAGAAAAGGAAATAGAAACAATGTAGAGAGCCCCCTCAGTCAAGGCATAAATCTAATTCAACCACTCCTCAGCCATGTGGTTTTTATAGAGGTGAAATATTTGAATCTTTCTTTGATTCCTTAAGTGGAACTCTAAAATGAATTCTTCCATCTCCCACTCAATGGTTAGTGTGTACCTTAATTTTTTCTTCTTGATATTAGATGGGCTATATTTTCTCCATGATATGGAAGCCCTGCCATGCATATTCATCTAATATTTTTTCAATCATGCAAGGCTCAAAATGGAGAAAATAGTAGTGTAGTGACTTCTTGTTTGCATGTGTGATGGTAATCTTATACTCACCAACAAAATGTATCCAAACTTTAATTTTACATTTAGTCTTATCAATTTCATAAAAAAAATTATAAAATTTCAATGGCTATTGAAATAAAACCCTAATAATGTCATTCACTTGGTGGGCCCTCTCAATATGCATTATGTCCTCCTTCACAACCCCATCGATAGCATCAAAGGTTCCAACTTACATAATGGTAAAACAAATGTTAAATCATGAAAAATATTTTAAAAAAAAACTTTATCCTATATATTATAAAGAAAATAAATTATCATAGAAGTGTCATGAAATGGTTGGAAGGATGCAAAATCAATAGTCTCAATACCAAAGAGTAGCATCATCCTTGGAGTGAATTGTTATACATACATCCTAAACAAAAATAACAATCACAAAAAATGTTTAATACTAATTTATCATATCCTTTATCATTTTATGACCCTACAATAGCAGTGTTTTCACACATACCCGATTCAAACATTATAGGATCATAACAAGAATATTTCAAGTCTCTATGGTATAATGATTAAAATAATTCATAATCATCATTGATTGATAGTGCCTAGTGTTTATATCATAATATCACTAGCAATCGTACCTTGGTGTGTAAATGGTATGCCGAAGAGGTGTGGAAGGTCAATTAGGGAAAAAGTTGGTTTTTTTTGCATATATTTGTGTAGTACATGAGGTCAATTGGTAGGACCTATGAATTAGGAAGATAATGATGCTCCATTATTAAAAATATCATGTTATGTTTTCAATAGGGAGATATGGAGATAGAGTGAGAGATAGGGATAGAAAGAGGGAGAGATAGAGGGGAAAGAGAAAAAAAGAGGGCAATAAGGAGATAGAGAGGAAGATAGAGATGGAGATGAATATGGAGATGAAGAAGGAGATGTATATGGAGAGGAGAGGGAAAGATAAAGAGAGAGGAGAGAGGGATAGATAGATGTGGAAGAGAAAACTATATAGAGATGGAGAGAGGAAGAGAGGGAGAGTGATGGGTGGGTACAGAGAGGGAGAAAATTTCTAGATAGAGGGGAAGAGAGGAAGATAGAGGTAGAGATGAAGATAAAAGGAGAGAGGAAGAGGGAGAATTAGATAGAGATATAGAGGGGGGTAGGGGATAGATAAATATATAGAGAGAGAGAGAGATAAAGAGAAAGAGAGCGAGAGATAGTTAGATATAGAGGAAGAGAGAGAGGGAGAGAAGAGGGGAGAGAGAGGGAGAGAGATAAGTAGAATATGAATGTAGGGTAACTATGAATGTAATGTGAATATGATAACACTTTGATTGTGTTATTACTATTTACCATCACTATGTAGGATAAATATGAATCTTGAAGATGAATAAATTGTGCTTGCACATTGTTATCAATGCATTATAAATGTATGTTATCTCATTTGATGTTATGAAAAGTACTACATAAATGTGAAAAGGATGGTTATTGAATTGATATTCTAACCTTGGAGATGTATTATGTATATTGCATATTTTGCGAACAACTAACTGTCGTGAGCATGTGTTAGTGGCTGCAGGTATATGTTCAATTCCTCTAGGTGGAGGGGAAGTACCACCTAGGAAAAGATCTTGGTCGGGTAACCAATAACATAACCTATTTGAGCTTACACACACCATAGTAGAATAATTGAGATGAGTCATTAAGTGGGAATTTGGTAAGTCATCCTTAGTTGATGTGTCTGCATTAGTAAGAGTCTTGTTTACTGTTGAAATACAATATTGGGTGATGTTTATCTGTTTGAGCTTGTGAGTTCTTTCTTGTATTTTTCCATTTGTATTCATGAGTAGGACATGCGTGGAGTATGTGTATATATACACACATGCATATCAATTGGATCTAATGACATGTATATGTATATGTATAGATATACCACACTTATGTACTTATCAATGCAATAGTAATTGTGTACGACTATTATGTGAATCAAATGTGTATATATATATGTATAGCATATACATATATCCATATGTATATATGTATCCATACATGCGTATGATGGAAAACAGACATGCCCATATGAATGTATTGATATATGTATACATATGTATACATGTACATAGAGGCATATACCTATATACATATATATGTATACAATCGATATATATATTGATTATTACTATGTGATTACTATCTTGCTTATACTTATTTGTATATCGAATGTATCCATACATAGTTGGCATATGACATATATATAAATATATATACATATACATATACATATACATATATATAGATATAAGTTGATATTTATATATATGTTTATGTGATATTATATATATATATTCAATATATTATCACTTGCTTGGAATTGACTATCATTAACAATGATAGAGGTTGATTATTTAAATTAGTTGAAGGTCGGTTATATGTTACTTATGACTATGCTTTAAGAGGCCGAGTATTATTCATGTTGCCATGCATAAAGGAACAAGAATACTGCAAAATAACTCACAACATTAAGTTAATATGTGAAGGAGACTTAGTCGATGCCTTATTTGGGAGCAATTTTGACTTAGTTAACTATTTAAATGCCTTGTCATTTGGTAACTATCAACAACAAGTCATTGACTAGGTCAATCTGATAAATGAAGACAGTTAACTCATATGAGACTAAGTAGATTTGATCTATGTGCTACATATTTGACATTGACTAATTCAAATATATAGTTAAACCCTGCCAAATTTTGGGAAGAGCTATTTATCTTGGTGCCACCTTATGAATCCTATTCACTGTATATGTTAATTGTGAGAGCAATTCAAATTACACTTTATCATCATGCGTTGTTTTGAAATAGTCTTTCACTGTTGTCACCAAAGGAGGTAGATCTATAGTATTGTTTGGTTGAGTATGTTATTCTTTGTGCACCACCTTTTAGCTATGTGGAGTAAGTAGTTTTTCATGGTGATTTTTGTCAACACTCATGCCTATTTTGTAGGATGGAAAGTGTCTTCTCTACTGTATAAATAGTAGAGAAAACTCACTTATTTGGGACGCATTCCCATATGCTTAATGCTCAGTATTTTATACATTCTTCTCTACAATTCATATCTACAATATTATTTGTTATTTGAGAGAGAGTAAGAGTTGTGATTATTTGTGAGAGTGTTAGAATTTTGAGTGAAGCACAATATCAACTTGAGTGAGGAAGGTTACTGTGGCATAGCTAAAGGAGTCAAGTATAAGCTAGTTGTTGTTGTGGGAAAACTGGTTCACAGTCAGCCAATCAGAGAAGCGAAAATAGACATGAGGATATTTCTTCTTTATTGTTTAATCTTTTGAAAGATTGTTCTCCATGATTGCTTTGAATTGACTATTATGAGTACTTTCATTTAAGGAAATTAGTATTTCTTGTAAAGGAATTGGAAGCTTCTATTATTTTTTTATGATGTGCCTATATGTACTCCATAATAGGAGGTTTTGTTTTTCATAAGTATTCCATACTAGATATGATTAAACATGAGTATCATAAGTACTACTCGTAGCTAGGTTATTGATTTAACTAGGATAGCTTGTGTTTACTCCTAGAATTGTTTATTCATTATGGGAGGGAGCTTGTGCATTTACTTTGTAAAGTCGATTTATTCCAAGTTTGTAGAAATGGTGATAGGTTATATCTAGGGTGATAGATTATCCATTGAAGGAAATACCTATGTGTAGTTTATGATGGCCTTAATTCAAATCAGCCCTGAGTAGTGTATGTGATAGAATGACCTCCGATCAAAGTACTGAATGATAACACTTTGGCCAAAGTAGTGTGACTGCCTCTGGCTCCACTATCAATTCACTATGATCCAATATTACATGCTAGTCTTAGATTTTGGGTTTTAAAGTTCTAGTTATGTAGGACACAACACTATGCTCAATTGGTTGTCATTATCTAGTTACTCTACCAATCTCTTCATCGAAGGGAAGGGCCATCTATTGAATGATAGATGTGTGGGGGACTACATATGAGTCTATGGTTGGCAAAAAAATGCTTGAATGATGCTTCTCCTCCATAGAAAGAGACAAAAGAACAAAGATTTGGAAGGAAGGATCCTAGACCATCTATAAGCTATTTGTTTTAAAGATCATTTGAGCTATGTATGTAATTGTATGCATTCTTGTATTATTGTATCAGAATGCAATCCTTATTGTATATTGATGGCATCTTTGTTCATATATTCTCAATAAAGAAAATAATTTTTTTATTGCAATGTCTTGTTACATAGTTTATTTACTTGCACAGGGAAAACTTAGGAAATTTTTACTCCATTAAGGGTTGGCATGTTACATGTGGTATCAGAGCTACCAAGTTTAGCTCTACTAACCTATGAACTCATAATTTTTTTCGTCCAACATTATCTAATGTTTGGAATTCTTGTGCTAGGATGGTGCATCTTATATTAACAGCTCAAAATTCAGTAATTGAAAATGACTTCTACCTCAAGGCCAAGAAGGAAAGAGAGGTCATCATTAGAACAATTGAGGGAACCAACTTCGATAATGTCATCTAGTTGAGTGACACAGAAACCTTTAGTCACACACTTTCTCAGATCAATGATGTGAAGAGAAAGATGAGGATGGAGGCCAAGTACAACAACCTACCTTTCGTCTCATTAGTGAAGTCTGAGTCATTGTCACTTTCCAAGGATATGCCCTCAGAAGGAAGTTTCAGTATGTCATTTATTTTTAGGTACCTTAGATTTATTCCAATGGTGGAAGTAATAGTAATTTCCTTGAGTAACGAATCCAAGGGATATATACCTCACAACTATTTATCGAATGACAAATTTGAAGGCTACTATCCTTTTTGAGATATGTATGAACAAATGAGAGATGGGCAACAATATAAATCTATAGGACATACTCCATTAAGTTATGTGTCAGAGAGTGAATCCGAGGGATACACTCCACTCAACTATCTGAATAGTCACTCCATGTATTCAAAAGGATATTAAAATCCTTAAGAAATGAATAAAATCGTATGTTTATCAAAAGTGTATGCTTAATCTTATGTGAAATTATTTATGTGCATATCAATGTCATTTCAATGTTCTACACAAGATATTAGATAACATAATTAAATCTAACATGGAAAAACATTCAGGTAAAAAAATTCATTCTTGTGAAGATGGTGAGGACACGAACCAATCCTGGCAGAAGCCAAGAAGTTGGGCAGGGACCCGTAGGAGTTGAAGCTAGACTTGACCAAATCTTGGAAAGGTTGGATAACCTTGAACAAAAGAGGGTAAAAGCTAGGGTAGAGAAGGAAGTTCTCATTAATGAAAATGAGGGAGAAAACTCTTCTCATGGGTGTGATGAAACTCATGATCACGATCTAGGGAGAAATCACCTATGCTATTTGAGGAAAGAAATAAGAAGTGTGTGGCTTCCAAACATTCCAGATATATGAAGAAGATTACCCAGCCCAATTTTGAGGGAAGTGTTGGCAGAGATAAGCCTGAGGTGTGGCTTGTCCAAATGGAAAAGTATCTCAAAATCTGAAATTACACTGAGACCACCAAAGCAGCTTGGGGCATATACTAGTTTGTAGGAGAAGCCTCTAACTAGTGGATAAGCAAAAAGTTGGAACTCAATATTAACTCGTGGAAGCTAACATGGGGAGAATTTGTTGAAATTTTCCATAAGAGATGGTTGCCTCAACTTTATTATGACCAAAAACTCTCGTATTTCTAGAATTTGAGACAAGGTAATATGACGGTCAACGAGTATTAGGAAAGGTTTACCCAACTTCTGCATTATGTTCCCATATATCATAAAGATGAACGCTTTCACATAAGAAAGTTTATATTGGGACTTAACAATTAGATCAGAGGAGAGGTGGATATGAACGGTCCAACAACAATGGATCTTGTATATGAGAAAGCAATTAAACAAGAGCTAAAGCTCAAGGCTAACTCCACCAGTCAAGAAAGCAGAGACCAAAAGAAAGTTACGGAAGTTCTTGACAAGCCAGCTCCAAAGAAGGTGGAAGTTATGCAAAATGTCTCAAGGAAAAGGGAAAAATGATCCCATAATGATGGAAAAGATTCTAGAAGGGAGTAGAAAAGGAATGGTTCTAGTGGTGGTAATACCAAAAAAATGGTGAAAATGCCAACAAGTCTGGAGAACCCACAATGAAAAGAGGAACGACTATGGCATGTTATACATGTGGAAGGGACCACTATTCTAATCAGTGTCCTAATAAAGATTCCAGGTCCTGACCAAATGGTAATCCACTACCCACCCAGCAAGTGATGTTTCAACAAAAGATACATGTAGCTATGGATGATCGTTAGGTGGAGTACCAAGTGACTCCAATTGAAATGATAAGTATTTTGTTTGGCTTACCTATTTATGTTCTTATTGATACTAGTCCAACTAAGAATTTCATTTCACCTAGAATAGCTAAGCAATTATCTAGAAAGGTTGGACACATAATGTCTTGGTATGTAGAGTATGCAAACCAAACAAGAGAAAAGGTGGAACAATGTTTGTTTGAGGCTAGGATAGAGCTACCTAGTTTTTCTATAGAAGTGAACCTATATATCGCACCTCTAGGATCATATGAGGTTATCCTAGGTATGAATTGGCTATGGAGATGTATAGGGCTAAGGTAGATTTCCATGCAAAAACTATAGAGTGCCTAGATGATCTTGGTAATCAAATGAAATTTCAAGGGATACCTAGAGAGGTCAACATTCGTCAAATATTGACAATGCAACTATTAAGAGCTAAGAAGAAAGAGTGAAAAATATTTTCCATTAAGATAGAAGAACTTGAAGAAGATCTTGATAACTTCGAATCAAAGAGCTTCCAAGAGATGGAAGATGGTGAAATTGATGAAACTAGAAAATCAAACATGGAGAAGTATCCAATATTGAGAAAAAATTTGGATGTGTTTCTAGAAGAGATACCATGGTTGCCACCAAAAAGGATATTTGACTTCTCTATAAATATAGTTCCAGGGTCTAAGCCTATTTCCAAGGTGCCCTATAGGATGACTACTACTGAGCTAATGGATCTTAAGGCACAATTGGATGAACTATTGTCTAAAGGGTTGATAAGACTAAGTGTTTCACCTTGGGGAGCTCCAATCATCTTTGTTAAAAAGAAGGATGGTACTTTGCATTTGTGCATCGACTATCATATTCTTAACAAACCTATGGTGAAGAACAAGTATTTGTTGCCACACATAGACAATCTTTTTGATCAAATGAGGGGAGCCGCCATATTCTCTAAAATAGATTTAAGATCTAAATATCACCAATTGAGGATTAGAGATGAAATCTTTAAAAATGCATTCAGAACCAGATATGGACACTATGAGTTCACAGTTTTACCCTCTGGTTTAATGAATGCACCTATATCATTTGTGAACCTGATGAATAGTGTATTTAGGGACCACCTAGATAAGTTTGTGTTATTTTTTCTAGAGGACATCTTGATTTATTCTAGGAACGAGGAGGAACATTATAGGCATCTAGGACTCGACTTAGAGAGAATAAGTTGTATGGTAAAATCTCTAAGTGCACATTCTTCCAAAGGAGAGTACATTATCTTGGGCATGTGATCTCAAAAAATGGAATTTCAATAGATCCAACTAAGATCAAGGTGGTAATTGAGTGGCTAGTACCCAAGAATGTGTTGGAAGTAAGAAGTTTCATGAGTCTAGTTGGGTATTATAGAAATTTTGTTGCAAAATTTTCCAAGATCGCTTTTCCAATTACTTCTTTACATAAGAAAGGGAAGAAATTTGAATGGAATGAGAAGTGTCAAGAAGCTTTTGATCTACTCAAAGAGAAGTTAACCATCGCACCGATCTTAAAAGTACCATATCCTAAGGGTAACTTTACTGTTATTATGAATGCATCCGAGGAGGGTTTAGGTGGTGTGTTAATGCAAGATGGGTAGTAATTGCTTATGAGTCTAAAAATTTGAAACCTTACAAGCTAAATTATGTATCACATGATTTGGAATTAGCAGTTGTGGTTCACACTTTGCAAATGTGGAGGCATTAATTGTTAGGGAAATCCTTTGAGATGAAAACTAAACATAATGGGTTAAAGTACCTTTTCACTCAACCTAATATGAATTCTAGACAAAGAAGATGGTTTAGAGTTAATAGTTGATTATGAATTCAATATCAGTTATATAAAGGGGAAGGAAAATTGGGTTGTCAATGCCTTGAGTCGAAGACGTCATATTGCTTCAATAGTAATGATTCAAACTGACTTTGAGGGGCAAGTGTTGCAAAAATGCAAAGAGGGTGAGTACTACTTGCAAGTCAAGAAATAACTCACTAGCAATTCAGAAGATTCTAGGTATGAAGGATTTCTTTTTTAACCTAATGGATTACTTAGATATAAGGGTAGAATGTATGTACCTGACGTAGATGAGTTAAGGAATCTAGTATGGAAGGAAGTACATGAAACATCTTACTCTAGACACCGTGGAGTGACAAAAATGATGGAAAATGTGAATCCATTATATTTTTTGAAGGGAATGAAAGGAGATGTTGCTAGATACCAAAGAGGAAGTGGTAAGTCATAAGTATGGAATTTGTTGAAGGATTCCCTATGTTGAGTAATAAACACAATGACATTCTTGTGGTAGTAGATAAGCTTACCAAAGTCCCACATTTTATACCTAGGAATCTAACTGATGGAGCACCTGTCATAGCAACGAAATTTTTGCAAGAAGTGTTTAGGTTAAATGGAATTCCTCATAAGATAATCTTAGATAGGGATGCACAAGTCACTTCTAGGTTTTGACAAACTTTTTTTTCTGCACTAGGGACTCAACTAAATATTAGCTCAACATACCATCTGAAAACAAATGGGAAAAATGAAAGGGTGAATCAAGTATTGGAAGACCTGCTTAGAATGTATTGCATGGATCAACAGTACAAGTGGGAAGACTACTTACCCTTAGTAGAATTTTCCTACAACAATTCTTACCATTCCATGATAAAGATGGCTCCTTTTGAAGCATTATATGGTTGAAAGTGTCGAACTCCTCTAAGTAGGGATAGACTTGAAGACAGAGTGAGTCTTGGGCCATAAATGTTGGTGGAAATGGAGGAGAAAGTTAAGATTGTTAAGTAAAGGTTGTTTGAAGCTAACAACTAATAGAAAAGCTATGTCGATGCTAATAGAGTTCCCCAAAAAAATTCCATGGGTGACAAAGTGTTGTTGAGAGTGAAACCTCACAAGAGCTCCATTAAATTTGTACAGTCTTCTAAGTTAGCTCTGCATTATGTAGGAACTTTTGCGATTCTAGAGGAAGTGAATTCGGTAGCTTATTGAATTGTGTTGCCACCAGCTCTTGCCAGAATGCATAATTTATTCCATGTGTCCTACCTCAAAAATTATATACCAGGTGATAATCATGTAATTGATTGGACTACTTTACAGGTATAGGACCCTGGAATGGTAACTCTTGAGCTTGTCAAGGTGCTCGGAACATGTAAGCTTCTCTTGCATAATAAGGAGGTTATGCAATGCAAAGTTCAGTGGGACTAGTATGCAGAAGACTCAACCACTTGGGAGGACTATGCTAAGATTCAACAAAAGTTTCATCATGTTTTAGATGCTTTTGAGAATGCTTGAGAGAATATGTTATTTATTTGCTTTGTTTTATGTAGTTACATAAAATCATTGGGGATGATGATTCACAAGGGGGAGTATGTTACACCCCGATTGTGTTATTACTATTTACCATTACTATGTAGGGTAAATATGAATGTAATGTGAATCCTGGAGATGAATAAATTATGCTTGCACTTTGTTATCAATGCATTATGAATGTATGTTATCTCATTTGTTGTTATGAAAAGTACTGCATATATGTGAAATGGATGGTTATTGAACTGATATTCTAACTTTGGAGATGTATTATGTATACTACATATTTTGTGAATAGATGACTACTATGAGCATGTGTTAGTGGTTGCAAGTATATGTTCAATTCCTCCAGGTGGAGGGGAAGTATCACTCAAGAGAAGATCTTGGCCAGGTAACCAATAACGTAACCTATTTGAGCTTACACACACCATAGTAGAATAATTGAGATGAGTCATTATGTGGGAAGTTGGTAAGTCATCCTTAGTTGATGTGTCTACATTAGTAGGAGTCTTGTTTACTATTGAAATACATTATTGGGTGATGTTTATCTGTTTGATCTGGTGAGTTCTTTCTTGTATTACTATGTTTGTATTGATGAGAAGGATGTACATGGAGTATGTGTTTATATACACATATGCATGTCAACTAGATCTAACGACATCTATATGTATATGTATAGATATACCACACATAGGTGCTTATCAATGCAATAGTAATTGTGTATGACTATTATGTGAATCAAATGTGTGTGTGTGTTTGTATATATATATATATATATATTATATATATATATATGTATGTATAGCATATACATATATTCATATGTATATGTGTATCGATACATGTGTATGGTGGAGAACAGACATTGCCCATATGAATGTATCAATATATGTATACATGCATATACATGTTAGTGTGAAAGGGGTACTTTATCTAACTAGTTCATTCTTAGCTAGTTCTCCACTAAAGTCCTCTTCACACTAGCTTAACTTTGCATAGGGATAAGGTGGTTGAGCCTTTAATGACATGAGTTGTCACACCTCATAGGATGCCAACACTTGTCATAATCTAGTTGCATCTATCTCCTCCCTTAGCCTATATAACCAAGGAATTTCCTTTGTAATCTCAATTCTCAAGCTGAATATAGATTTGCATTCTTGAGAGGAATATAGTTTTTTTCTCCTCATATTTTTGGTTTTGCTTTCCTTTAGTCATTAGATTCCTGGGTAGGCTAGTTAGCAAATCTCACATGGTATCAGAGCAGTTTTTGAGTTGTGGGTTAGCAATCCTTTAGGAAATTTGAAAGTGTAGAGTTTGTTTTTCATAGCACTAAGTATGCTCTTCTCTTGCATTCTCAAATGATCTGGAGAATCATAAAAGTGTGAAGAAAACATTAGTTTATTGGGGGTTCATGCATTGACTTGTCAATTACATGTATTTTGAAGCTTCCTAGAGAGATTCTGAGCTCACCATTGAGTCCAAAGCAATTGAGACATTCAAATTTTCCTTTTATTTCGCCTAAAATAAACACCAAAGGCCAGATCTGCAACAATTTGAAGCAGGAGGTTCATTGTCAGATCTAGCAAGGAGCTATCATTTTGGAGCATTTTGGGTCAAATTTGACTCTAACATCATGCTTAGAAGGCCCGAAAACCATAAAATCGACTATCAAAACATCGATTTTGGACAAAATTGCTAGGTAAGTTAAAAAAAAGTTGTGCAAGGAGCCATTTGGCCCCCATGAACAACTAATTTAAAAATAATATATCTTTTTATTTTAAAACAAAAAATAAAAATATTTTTTTTTTTTTTTTTTTGCAAATAAAACTATATTTTTATTTTTTTCTTTAAAAAAAAATTGCAATTTTTTTTAAAACATATTTGCAAAATATATTTTTTATTTTAAAAATATTTTTTTTTTTTTAAAAATATTTGCACAAAAATATATTTAGGAAAAAAAATTGATTGAAAAATATATATATATATATTGCAAAAATTAAAATCAATATATTGTATTTTTCTAAAAATCAAAAATTAAAATTTAAAAAAAAAATGAAAATTACAAATTTTCATTAAAAGATTTTTGAAAACAGAAAAACCAAAAAATAAAAATTTAAAACAAAAAATGAAAATGCAATTCTCATTTAACTTTTAAATAAAAAATGCTTTAGAAAAAACTTTGCGCAATAGTGTGCCTGCATAGAGGCACCTGAAGGTACCGCATAGCCTTCAGGCTTCTTAAATTTATTTATTTTAGTTTTTAATATTTAAAAAATAAAACAACAAACCAAAAAAAAAATCTATATTGTGTTGCGCATGCCTTCGGCCTTCGAGCTTTATAAATTTTTTTTTAAGTTTTTAAATATTAATAAATATAAACTTTTTTTAAAGTCTGCCACAACTAACTTCATTTAATTCGGCTGACATAATTAATTTGGCTGACATTTTGACTTTTTTAATATTAAAAAATATAATCTTTAGATTCTGCCGACATTTTTTCTTAAAAGCTTGCCATCAGTTTTTATTAATTTTTTAATTAAAAAATATAAAAATCTCAACCACCAAATTTGGTGATTATTCTGGCGAGTCCACTAAATTCAACATAGCTATTTTTATCTAGAGGTCCACTAAATTTGGCAGAATTCTAAACTAGTTGGTGGATATCTAATTTTGGCAGACAACTAACTTTGGTGGAAGTTCTGCTAAATTTGGCAGATTTTTTTTGAAGAGTTTTCACCCCTTTCCGTTGATGCATTATTTTTTCAAGGCCAACTTTGAAAGTTGATAACTCAGGCTCCCAACCTTCATTTTCTATGCATTTTTTTTATTTGGACTAATTTTTTGTGCTCTACGCATTAGTAAAGACGGTTTCAGATTTTGGCACAGATTTTTCATAAATTTTTTATTCTCAGAGAGGACACCTCACTGTTCTTCTTTTGCAAACTTCAAAGCTGAATAAATTTTGCATACGACCTCAAATTGAGTTGATTTTTGTTTTGAAAGTGTGTGATTTTTTGTGTACTTCGCATTGATGCTATTTATTTCACATGAAATTGTACCAAATGTATACTTTTAGAACATGCTCATTTCTTGAGGATTTGTAAAAACATTGAAATCTAGAAATCTGTAACTGTGCTAAATATAAAGTTCCAAATAATTTTTTTCTAGGGGTTCTTTGATTAAGTAAAGAAGGGGGGGTCTCTTGTTATCTTTATGCTTGAACATCTCTCATACTTTATGCTCTTTTTTTTCTTCACTATGGGTACATTTAAGTTTCCATTGCTCACACCCTACAACTACAACACATGGCATCAAAATGCATGGAATGCCTTAATGCAACAAGGATATACACCTTATGTTGAGAAGAAGGTAACTGAACCCACAAATGATAAGGAAAAACTACTCTGGATGTTTCAACATACAAAAGCTCTTGGTTGTCTAAGGAGTTTAGTTTCTCTTGATATAATGTTTCAGATTGAAGCATGTAAAGATTCACATGATGCATGAGACAAATTAAAAACTCTCTATGGTACAACTAATGAAGATCGTGGTTATCAAATTGACAACAAACTAATGGATCTTGATATGAAGTCTTTTGATAACATCCAAGATTATGTAACAAAGTCCAATGACCTTAGAGCACAATGTAAATCATGTGGCTTAGAGAAGAAATACATTCAACTTGTCTATAACACTCTAAAAAAACTTGGACCTGAATTTGCATCTTTTGTTTCTAGCTTTCATACTCATAGGTTGACAATGGGATCTACATTCACTACACCTTCTTTTGCTTCATTTTTTGAAATGTTGATGCAAGAACAAGGTAAGCTCCTATCAGTGGGTCTTCTTAAGCCTTCACACTCACAAGTTTTGATGGCTGGTCAACCAAAGGGTCAAAAAGAATCAAGGAGATCTGACAACAAAAAAAAGTAGTTCAAGAAGAAGTCACAAAGAGATCAAGCACAATCATCTTCAACAACAAAATTTTACTCCAAATCCTCTTCAAAGGGGAATTTTCAAAAGAAGGAAAGGACAACTTGTAGCTACTACAAGAAACCTAGTCATGAGGAACATTTTTTTCATAAGAAGTAGATCGATGAGTTAAAGCATCTTCTCAAAAACAAAAACATTAATCTATCTTCTTCTATTGCTCAACAATCCTCTACTCCTTCAAAATCAAGCAAAGAGAAAACACATGCACTGGTTGCTATTATTGATTCTTCAAAAGAGTGGATTCTTGACTTAGGTGCATCACATCACATGGGTTCTTGTAAAGAACAATTTTATTTGTTGGAGCCTTGTTATGTGCCCCACATTCTCATTGGGGATGATTCTCCAATGGAAGTAATTGGGAAGGGTTCAATTGAAACTGGAAATGGTACATTTTAGGATGTCCTCTGCATGACTCATCTATTAGCCAACCTTCTCTCTATCTACCAAATCACTCAGAATGGTAGAAAATTTGAATTCACTCCAGATTATGTCAACATCAAGAAAATTGAATATAATGCACTCCTTGCAGTTGGTAAGGCCAATCATAAGTCTCACTTGTATGATTTTTCTCATTTTGTACCTGATTCACATTCCACTATATTGCTCACCCATTCAAATTTTGTGAGCAAACTATGGCATGAGTGGTTTGGCCATCTCAACTACCACTATCTTCAACAACTCAACAAATAGAATATGGTCACAGGTCTTCCTCCAATCAATTTTTCTGATGGTGTTTGTTTGGGTTGTTCCTTGGGAAAATATCCTAAAGAAAATTTCGACAAAGGGAAGGCTTGGAGGACTTCAGAAGTCCTTGAATTAGTTCATAGTGACTTGGAAGGTCCTTTTCCATCATTTTCTTTTAGTAAGGCTCGTTATTTGCTCACCTTCATTGATGAATATTCTAGATACACATGGGTCTACTTTTTTTGAAACAAAGGAGAAGTATTTGATAGATTTCAAGAGTTTATAGATCATGCTAAGAAGCAATTTGGAAAGTATGTCCAAATTCTCCGCACTGATAATGGCTGAGAATATGTGAACCATTAATTTGAGCAATTATGTACTCTTGAAGGGATTAATCTTCAACATACTATTGCCTACACACCACAATAAAATGGTGTAGCTGAGAGAAAAAATAGGTCCTTGAAAGAGATGGTTGGTTGCATGATCCACGCTTTCTCCCTTGCACCTACATATTGGGAAGAAGCTATCAACTATTCTACTCACATCCAAAATAGAGTTCCACATAAGGAATTAAAGGGCATCACTCCCTTCGAAGCTTTGTGTGGTAGGAAACTTGTTTTGGGGAACTTTATAGTTTTTGGCCCCCCAAAATGAGCACATATTCCTTCATAGAAGTGTAAGGCCTTGGAACCTCAGAGTTTTCCTTGCATCTTTGTTGGTTACCCAAATGGTGTCAAAGGATATCGGTTAATGGACCCTACAACACATGAGCTCTTCATTGAGTGTAGTGTGCAATTTGAGGAAATCTCTTCTAGCTCATCCTCTACTCTTCCTCCACAGTGGATTTAGAGGATTCTAACATAGAGGATTTCCATCAAGCTTCCTCTAGTCGTCGAGTTGATCATGAGATTTCATCTTCCTCTTCAGATAGTTTAGAATCTCCTCCTCCATCCCCTACCAAGCCTCATTGGGCTTGTCAAACACTTGAGTCTATAGGAGATCTTGTTGGGGATCCTTCAAATACAAGGAGGACTCGATCAAAACATCATGACATTCCACATCCCTAAATTACCACAACTTTAGATCCACAATCATTTCATGAAGCTTCTAGTATTGTTGAGTGGGATTTCGTAATGGAGGAAGAGTACAACTCCTTAATGCAGAATGAAACATGGGATCTTGATCCACTTCCTAAGGGAATAAAACTAGTTCAATGTAAGTGGATCTATCAAACCAAATTTGTAGTGGATGGCTCAGTTGATAAATATAAAGCATGCCTTGTAGCCAAATTTTTCTCTCAAGTACCTAATATTGACTACACTGAGACTTTTTCCCCTGTTGTCAAAATGAACTCCATTCGCTTGCTACTTGCTATTTTTGTGGCTCATGGTTGGGTTGTACATCAAATGGATGTGAAGAGTGCATTTCTTCATAGAGATCTACATGAAGAACTTTACATGGAGCAGCCTCAAGGATTCATTCAAGATTCCTCATTGGTTTGCTAACTAAGGAAGTCTCTCTATGGCCTCAAACAAGCTCCATGAGCTTGGTATGCCAAAATGGACTCCTTTCCTCTCTCCATTGGGTTCTCCAGATGCCACTTAGATTTGAAAGTCTACATCTTGCGGTAGGAGGATGCTCTTCTCTTCTTGGCTCTCTATGTTGATGACTTGATTATCACTAGGAGCACTTCATCCATCATCTCGACTATCAAGACTGCTTTGCATGATAAATTTTCCATGACTAACTTGGGTCTCTTGCACTAATTTCTTGAGATCAATATTACTCAAACCTCTTCCAGGATCTCACTTGCACAGCCCAAGTATTCTCTTGATCTTTTTGCACATTTTCATATGGCTGATTGTAAGCCTGCATTGACTCCCTTTCTATCTAGAGTTAAGCTAGAGGCCAAATGTTCCACACCACTAGTTGATGCTACTTTGTATCATCAACTTTCGGTAGCCTCATCTACTTGACTCATACTTTCCTCAACATTTCCTTTGTAGTTGGAATTCTTTGGCGGTTCATGACAGAACCATATCATGAGCTTCATTGAAAAGTTTCCAAACGCATCTTGCACTACATCCAAGGCACTCATCATTATGGGATTCACTATGCACTAGGAACAAGTTTAGACTTACTTGGATACATGAATTTTGATTGGTACATTGATATTGATGAGCACAAGTCCACCTTTGGCTACAATTTTCACTATGGTTTTGACCCCATTTATTAGCAGAGAAAAAAGCAACATGTCATTGCTCTTTCTTCAACTAAGGCTGAGTATCAGGGGGCTGTCAATGTTTCCACCAAGGCTATTTGGCTTTAGAATATCCTCGGTGAACTTGGTATCACCTTTCAAAAGCCATCAATCATCTATTGTGACAACCAGAGCACCATCCAAATCTCGAATAACCTGATCCATCATTAATGAACCAAACACATCGAGATCCATATGCATTTTCTCTGAGAGTTGATTCAAGAGAAAGTCATTGATTTGTGATATTGTCCTACAATAGATTAGGTTGCAGATATATTCACCAAACCCTTCACTGAGAGCAAGTATGTTCATCTTCGGTCTCTCTTGGGGGTGTGGGAAATCTCTTCTAGGGGGTTCATTTAGACCTTCTTCATTCACCCTCTCATGGGTAGGAGTTTCTTCCCACTGGGTTTTCTCCTTTATCATTGAGAGGTTATTATGTATATAGGTACCTCATCAGGCCTAGTAGTTGGGACCCATATTTTCATCTTTGCATTGTATGAATTTCACCCTAGGTTGCACTTAACAGGGGGTGTTAGTGTGAAAGGGGTACTTTATCTAACTAGTTTATTCTTAGCTAGTTCTCCACTAAAGTACTCTTCATAGTAGCTTAACTTTACATGGCGATAAGGTGGTTGAGCCTTTAATGACATGAGTTATCACACCTCATAGGATGCAATTACTTGTCATAATCTAGTTGCATCTATCTCTTTCCTTGGCCTATATAACCAAGGAATTTCCTTTGTAATCTCAATTCTCAAGCTGAATATAGCTTTTCATTCTTGAGAGGAATATAGTTTATTTCTCCTCATATTTCTAGTTTTTCTTTCATTCAGTCATTAGATTCCTCGGTAGGCTAGTTAACGAATCTCACACATGTACATAGAGGCATTACTTATATACATATATATGTATGTATACAATCAATATATATATTGATTATTACTATGTGATTACTATCTTGATTATACTTATTTGTATATCAAATGTATCCATACATAGTTGGCATATGATATATATAATTATATATTAACATATATATATTAATATATATTTAATATATTATCACTTGTTTGGAATCAACTATCATTAACAATGATAGAGGTTGATTATTTAACTTAGTTGAAGGTTGATTATATGTTACTTATGACTATGCTTTAAGAGGTCGAGTATTAATCATGTTTCCATACATAGAGGAACAAGAATACTGGAAAATAACTCACAACATTAAGTCGATATGTGAAGGATACTTAGTTGATGCCTTATTTGGGAGAAAATTTGACTTAGTTAACTCTTTAAACACCTTGTCATTTAGTAATTATCAACAAAAAACTAAGAGCATGTATAGCAAGTCATTGACTTGGTCAATCTAATAAATGAAGAGAGTCAACTCATATGAGACTAAGTTGATTTGATCTATGTGCTACACATCTAATATTAACTGATTCAAATATATAGTTAAACCCCGCCAACTTTTTGGAAGAGCTATTTATCTTGGATCCACCTTATGAATCCTATTCACTGTATATGTTCATTGTGAGAGAAATTCAAATTACACTTTATCATCTTGTGTTGTTTTGAAATTGTCTTTCACTGTTGTCACCAAAGGAGGTCAATCTGTAGTATTGTCTAGCTGAGTATGTTATTCTTTATGCACCACCTTTTAGTTGTGTGGAGTGAGTAGTTTTACATGGCAATTGCTATCAACACTCATGCCTATTGTGTAGGATAAAAAATGTCTTCTCTACTGTATAAATAGTAGAGAAAACTCACTTGTTTGGGATGCATCCCATATGCTTAATGCTCAGTATTTTATACATTCTTCTCTACAATTCATACCTACAATATTTTTTGTTATCTAAGAGAGAATGAGAGCTATGATTATTTGTGAGAGTGTTATCATTTTGAGTGAAGCACAATATCAACTTGAGTGAGGAAGGTTAATGTGGCATAGCTGAAGGAGTCAAGTATAAGCTAGTTGTTCTTGTGGGAAAATTGGTTCACAGTCAACCAATCAGATAAGCAAAAATAGGAATGAGGATATTTCTTCTTTATTGTTTAAGCTTTTGAAATATTTTTTTCCATGATTGCTTTGAATTGACTATTATGAGTACTTGCATTTAGGGAAATTAGTATTTCTTGTAAAGGAATTGGAAGCTTTTATTATTGTTTTATGATGTGCCTGTATGTACTCCATAGTAGGAGGTTGTGTTTGTCATAAGTATTGCATAATAGATATGATTAAACATGAGTATCATAAGTGCTACTCATAGCTAGGTTATTGATTTAACTATGGAAGATTGTGTTTACTCCTAGGATTGTTTATCCATTATGGGAGGGAGCTTGTGCATTTACTTTTTTAAGTAGATTTATTCCAAGTTTGTAGAATTGTTGATAGGTTATCTCTAGGGTGATAGATTATCCATTGAAGGAAATACCTATGCGTAGTTTATGATGGCCTTAATTCAAATTAGCCCTTAGTAGTGTATGTGATAGAATGAACTTCATTTGAAGTACTGAATGATAACACTTTGGCCAAAGTAGTGTGACTACCTCTAGCTCCACTATGAGTTCACCATGATCCAATATTACATGCTAGTCCTAGATTGTGGGTTTATAAGTTCTAATTATGTAGGACACAACACTATGCTCAGTTGGTTGTCGTTATCTAGTTATTCTACCACTCTCTTCGTCAAAGGAAAGGGCCATCTATTGAATGATAGATGTGTGGGGGACTGCGTATGAGTTTGTGGTTGGTGAAAAACCACTTGAGTGATGCTTCTCCTCCATAGTAGGCGATAGAAGAACCAAGATTTGGAAGGAAGTATCCTAGACTATCTATAATCTATTTGTTCTAAAGCTCATTTGAGCTATGTATGTAATTGTATGCATTCTTGTATTAGAATGGAATCCTTATTGTATATTGATGGCATCTTTGTTCATATATTCTCAATAAAGAAAAGAAAAGTTTTATTGCAATGGCTTATTAGATAGTTTATTTACTCGCACAGTGAAAACTTAGGAAATTTTTACTTCATTAAGAGTTGGCATGTTACAGGTAGAGAGAGGGAGAAAATGTCTAGATATAGATGGGAAGAGAGGATGATAGAGGTAGAGATGAAGATAAAATGAGAGAGGAAGAGGAGAATTAGATAGAGAGATAGAGGGAGGTAGGGGATAAATAAATATATATATATATATGTAGAGAGAGAGAGAGATAAAGAGAAAGAGATGGAGAGATAGTTAGATATAGAGGAAGAGGGAGAGGGAGAGAAGAGGGGAGAGAGAGGGAGAGAGATAAGTAGAGGGACATATAGAAGATGAAGAAGAGATAGTGATAAATAGGTAG
Organism: Sequoia sempervirens; assembly: GCA_007258455.2. NCBI lineage: Eukaryota > Viridiplantae > Streptophyta > Pinopsida > Cupressales > Cupressaceae > Sequoia > Sequoia sempervirens. Next base: position 47,798,596 of record VDFB02049217.1, read on the forward strand.
AGGATGGAGAGAGAGAGAGAAGAGGGGGAGAGATGGAGATATTTACGTAGAGAGGGAGATAGAGATGAAAGAGGTGAGATAGGGATATAACTTAATATGTAGAGATGAAGATGGAGAGGGAGAGAATGGGAGATATAGATAGAGGGCGATATAGAGAGATAGAGAGGGATAGGGACAGAGATGTAGAGAGTAAGAGAGATGGATAGATAGATATATGGAGACATGTCTAGAGATATAGGGGGAGAGGAAGATGGAGGTAGATATGAAGATAGGAGGGAGGAAAAGGGAGAGAAATAGATATAGATACAAATATGGATAGAGGGAAAGACTAAGATAGAGAGAGATAAGGATATTGAGAGGGAGAAAGAAAGAGATATATTGGAAGAGGGGATAGAGGGAGAGAGACCAATAGAGGGAGAGAGAGAAGATGAGGGAGAGAGGGAGATAAATAGGTAGAAGAAGGGGAGAGAGAAGAGAGGGGAAAGAGGGAGAGAGATATGTAGAGAGGGAGAGAGGGAGATATAGCTCAATATATAGACATAGAGAGGGAGAGGGAGAGATATGGATAGAGGGTGATATAGAGAGATAGAGAGGGATGGGAATAGAGATAGAAAGATAGGGAGATAGAGGTAGAAAAATGTATGGATAGAAAGAGGTAAAGAGAGGATTGAGATCAATTGGTAGGCCATTTAACAAAGGATGTTGTTTGTGCAAAAAATATTTCAATGGAGAAGTGATAGCCTTAAGATTCAAGGATCCAAACATGACAAACAAAACCTCTAAATAAGGAAGATAACCAAGCTCCATTATCAACAAGCTCATGTTACTCAATAGATAGAAAGGGGGTGAGAAGTGATATAGATGGAGGGATATACAGAGAGATAGAAAGGGATGGGGAGAGAGATGGAGAGAGATAGGGAGATAGAGGTAGAGATATATGGATAGGAATAAATATAGAGAGGAGAGAAAGATAAAGTGATAAGATATATAGAGCATGAGAGATGGAGTGAATAAAAGAGAGATAAAGATAAGGATATATAGAAAGAGAGGTTGATAGGGAGATACAGAGAGAGAGGGGGAGATAAGGATAGAAAGAGGTAGGGAGATAAATAGAGAGCAGAAGCAGAGGGTGATCCCACAATACTAATTTACTATTTTTGGCCAAACTGAACACTGAACTAATTTTTTCTAACTAAATCTTCACTTTCAGGCACCTATAGTGGCTAAACCGTGAAGAATTTGAAAATGATGCAAACTAGTGATTTGTGAAATTTTTTCTATAGATTATAAATATATTGTTTTCAAAAAAATTGGAATCAGATTGCACTTCTTTTTCCATCTCCTTCGAAAACTAGTTTTTTTCAGTAAACACTATTTTTAAGGAGTGACGCTCACCGTATAACACATAAAAAAAATTTCCATGAAGGATAAAATTATAATTTTTTTGAATTTATATTTGTAACTATGATGTATAGTGCTTCCAATTGGTTTCATAGTGCTTTATTGAATATTTTTTCCTTAATCAAGTTTTCAAGTCAAACCAATTACAATTCAGAAATAGGCAGACTGTATAACACAACTTTTTTTGTATGTATTGATTTTTATTTTATTTTGTTGGATCAAGGACTTCAATATCTGGTACACTCATATTTTTCAATTTATTTTTTGATAATATTCTATTTTTCCACATGTGCAGAATAGAGAGCTTGATTTTCAATGAAAAACCTACATTCACAAGAAATAAAAAATAAATATAATAATAAAATTAAATTTATTTAAAATTATACTTTTTGCGAAGCTTATAATAAGGACTGCATATTTACAAAAAATAAATTTTAAATGAATTCATTTTATCCCCCAAAAGGTAAATCAAAAGTGGTTTTTTATCAACATTTTGATAGGTGTAAAGGAGACTCTATTATAGGTATGGTTTAAAACTAGCGGGGTTCTATCCAAGGGGGTTTGATCTAAGGTAGTTTGATGAAACCATCTTCAATTGGAATGCTTTAAATGGAACTTTTTAAGGCTTAAATCATTATATTTTCTAAAAATATGTGATTTCAACAAAAATCAAAATCTCTCAGAAATTGTAAACTAGCTTTGTGGGATTACCCTAGAGAGATATAAAAATAGGGAGTGATAGCGAGAGAGAGAGAGAGAGAGAGAGAGAGATAGGGATAGAAAGGAGGCAAGAGAGAGAGCAAGAGAAATAAAGAGATAGAGGTATAGAGTAGGAGAGATGGAGTAAACAAGAAAGGGAGGTAGATATATGATATATAAAATTTTCATGAAAACTATTATTTTCACCATAAGTATTTATAGATTAGTTGTTTGTACGAACCTTGACATTATCGTTATTGTCTTGATTACTACTACTACTACTATTATATTATTAATTTTATTTTATATTAACATACATGTAGTTTTCTTTTCCCTAACCTATCCAAAGATCAATTAAACTATGAGTTTTTTTATAAATTAATTTAATTTGATCTATATAGAAATATATTAATTATTAATTATAATAATTTCATACTTATATTTAATATTTTGTATTCTATAATATAATATATAATAATAAAAATATAACCTATATATACTATTGTATATCTATTTATAAATATAATTATATTTATATAATTTAATCAGTATTATATAAAATATATAATAAATTAATTATATTTTATATTAAATATATTAATTAGTAATTATAAAAATATATATATATATTTAATAGTTTTGTTAGAGAATATATTATATAATAATAATAAATAATAGAATTATATATTTATAATTATTTTTTTATTATATAAAATTTACATTATTTATTACTTATGTTAAAATATACTTAACTAGTAGGGTAAAGGATGTCGTAATTTTAAAACCTAAATGTGCTCATTATTAGGATCTTGGCCATAATTTTAAGTTTAATAAACATACTATAAAACCCTTGTTGAAACCATATTTTCAGTCTGCAGCTTGCCAAATTGGAGGAATGAAAGGTTAATACCAGCAAGGATGAGTTTGGAGGAGTGGTAACCAATAGCAACGGGGAAAGTAGTAAAAAGCAACAAAAAAAATGGACAAAATTGGTAGAAAATGATGAACGACTAAGATTCATTTAACCAACTTGCCAAGGCTGTCGGGCCTTTTCAACCATTGGTAGACTTTTTTTTGCTCGGCATTCTCAAATAAAGAGACGCCTTCAGCATAAAAATTTACCTTATTATATATGAACCATCTCCATGATAACCACAAGGGTTGTATAAGTTCTTCTCTATCTCTATGTAAATAACTAGTTTGTCAACCAAAAAGATTGTATAAGCTCTTTTCACTAATTGATATTTAACTTTATTTTTCACATAATTATAAAATTATAACAAGCATCACCCATCTATGGGGCTCAATAGGTTAATCTGGCTTCTCATCCATGGAAAGGTGTTAATTGGTCTCCTCCAAAAGAAGGATGGATCAAGATAACCTTCAACAAGGCTTCACATGGAAACCTTGGTGAAGCAAGAGTTGGGTTTGTTATTTAGAAACATGATGGGAAAATAATATTGGTGGTAGCAAAAAAAATAGGGTGATTAACGAACAATGAGGCAGAAATTCAAGTGGCCTTATTAGTATTGGAGATGGGGAAACAATTAAACCTCCAAGACATTCACTTAGAGGGGACTCACAAAATATTATTAACGCAATATAGAAGAATCACTCTCCAAATTCGAAATTGACCAACTAGAGGTGATTGATGTCCTATTAAAAAGCTATAAAGGCTTTAATATTTCCCACATATACTGAGAAGGTAACATGATGGAAGATGAGGTTATGAATGTAGCAATAGGTATGGATTTAAATGAAGTTATGCTAGATTTAGAAGTAGAGTGACACATGTTCTACAATGCCAGGTGTGTGAGAACACAACTTCCTACAAACGTTTAAATACAAAAGGATGAATGCAAATGATGTTTTATTAAGGAAAGAAGGGGAGAAGTACTCAAGCTTATTTGGGAACTATTGTGTTCAGGCTTTAAAAGAGGAGATGGGAGACACATTTTCACTCCTATCATGATAATTCGTAGAGCTAGAATGGATAAAATGGTGTGCTTGAAGGAAAAGAAGAGGAAAATGGCTTTTTTGGGTGAACTATCAAAGTGATGGTTGATGGCGATTTTCAAGTCTAATTGTAGGGCGATGTTACATGTGATAAGGCTAGCCATGGGTGATATTTACACAAATGAGGTGGCATGTTATCAAGTGAATGCAAATGTGGTGTCAATATTCATGACAATGTTGTTGGATGTAGGTTAAGAAATAAGGGTAGTAGAGAAGATTATGGAAACCCTGATGTGATCACACTAGCATTGGAGAATGAAATATATTATATGCCAAGCCTCACCTAGGATTGGCCTTGCACTTAGAGGAGGGATTTGGCCATTTATTGTAAAACAACCAAACCCAACATGGGTCCCCTTCATTATATGGTGGTTGGGGATGAATGTCAACTAGCGACACCATCATGCTTGACTACGTATTGTGACTGACGGACTAGTATGGGCCAACTACACTGATCCATGAGGATTCGAAGCATAATTGTGCCACTAAACATCAGTCCAATAAGATCAATCAATAAAAACTAAACTAGGAATCCATTAAAACTTAACATATTAAACTATGAAAGCTTTAGAAACACCTATTCTAATCCATTGAAACTTATCCTATTGGGTGAGTGGTGTCGCATTGATGTGGAATGGCAACCCTCTCCCAATCATGTGGATAAATAAGTCTGTTCCAATCGATTCTATTAAAGAGAATTGATGAAATTAATGAAAGATGTGTGATGAAACGTGATTTAAAGCTAAATTAACATGATGCTAGCTATTTTAACATGATGTAGACTAAGATGATTGATATGGGTGTATGAAAAGCTAATCTAAATGGATTTTAAGCTAAAAATATTGAAACCCTAATTACCAAATAAACTAAATGTATGCATCTATGTTATCATGGAATCTATTAATGGAAGCTAAGCTAATATGCAAGTAAATTAAGCTAAAATGATGCTAAATGTTAGTACAAGTGAGAGTTATTTTAACAGCATAAGTTTGTTGTTAAAAGATGTATCCATTTGTCTCCAAATAGCAACTTATTTATAGGACAAATGAGAAATAAACAGTTGAGATTAAAAGAGTTAATCAATGGTCAAGGATGGAGGAAAGGTGAAACATGGATTAGGGATTATTCTCATCAACAGATGAAAATCAATGATCACATGGATCAAGGAAAGAATCAAGGGTCCATTTTCTTCCAAACAAACACACTCAAAACTTGCACAACAAGTCTTGTAAGTTTGTTAGGAGGAAGAATATTTCCTTTTTCAAATGAGTGAAGAGAGAATATTCTTTAGAATATTCTCATGGGTGAGGGGAAATTAGATATTTAGCAAATTAAAACAAAGTTTTAATGTACAAAAGGGGAAGGAATATTCCCTTGGAAGGGGGTGAATTAACCTGATTAGATTAATTAAGTTAATAGATGCAAATGATGCAATTAATTAAATATCTAGGAAAATTTAATTAATTAAGCAAAAGTAGGATGGGTTTGAGGATGAAACAGTGTTAGTATACCTAATTCGAGTGCATGATATCATTCAGGGCATTTTTAAGTGTCTACATTTTACCCCTCTTTGGAGCGAGGTACCTGTTACGTTGGTTCAAAGACTGATGCTTTTCAAATTAGAAACTACTGACTAAATCAAAAAATATTTTTTATTTATTTTTTGGATGCTCCATTGTTTCCCTAGAGGGAGGAATAAGCTAGTTCCCTTCCCCTCAAGAAATCGAGTGAAAATTCAAAATTTTGGGTTGATTTCTCAACAAAGATTAAATGTTGCCTCAGGGGTCCAAAAAGGCTTCGGGATGCAAAAAAATGCCAAAAAGGAAAAAAACGATGTAAAATAATTTTTAGTTTGGCAAGATTGGTGAAATTGGTGAAAAACCCTAGCTGTACAGTCAAATTAGGGCAAAAAACCATAATTTTTAGGCTTAAATAGGTGATGAAGGGTCACTTTCAATTCATTTGTCCATTCACACCTTAGAGAATTCTTGCATTTTGAGCTCTAACCTCCTGATGAAATGGCACAACGAGCACTCCCACAACACATTTATAACCAAATTTGAGAGTACCACAGGCCTCTAGGTGCAGGACCAGCAGTATGTGATTCGAAACTTGGCTTGCATTTTGACTTTTGAGTGCATTTATTGCAATTTGAAATTAGGTTAGGGCGTTGTCGCTATATTGTGACACCATTTTGAGAATTGGTGATGTTATTTTCATTTTTAGCAATTCTATTGTAATGAGTGATGCACTTTGTGATTTAAAATTGGGGCTTCTAGATTTCAAATCGCAATGCGAGTGTAAATAGTGACGCACCTTCCCAACTTGCAATTTATATTTAGGGTTTTTCAAATTGTAAGTATTGACATGGGTGTGATGAGTGACGCTAGTTGTGATTTAGAATTCAAAGGTATATTTGTCATTGTTTAGAATTTAGACTATAGCAATGCTTTCATAAATAGCAACGCTTTTTTCATTTGGGAGATAAAAACTCCAAACTTTAGCCAATTTTAGCGAAATTTGATGTCATGCACTTTGTGGGTGCAAGAGGTTATCTAGCCTTTGATGTCCCGTGAGCACCGGCCCTCCGTTTTATCCAGATTTCATGATTTATTTGAGCTTTGATAGGAGCACCTTGTGGAGATCAAATTGTGCTATGTTGTGTATATGCCCATCATGTGGACCCATTTAGGGATGATGACAATGCTATGTGAGTGATGGCATAGTGAGACCTCGTCATTCCACTTACCCACTGATGAGGCGACAATGACGTTGGAGGATGTATGGTAGATTGTGTGATTTCCCTTACATGGAGAGTGAGTATTTACAACACTGGTGCAGGATATTATTTTTGTCATGAGGTTCTTAACAAGGAGACTGTTGTCTTGGTCAACTCACAGATTGACCTAGAGATGTACGGAAGTTGCTCATCGACCTTCAGATTGATCATTGTTGTAGTGATTTCAGGTTTGGTTTCCCCAAATCAATAGACCAGGGGATTCAATCTAGGATGGGGATTGGCATGGCATAGGGTTCTTTTTCAAAGGACTTAGTATGCATGGGGCCAGTGATGTTCTCCTCCCTTTACCATGATATGCATGACTTTGTGTACTACGATTGCAGGGATATTGGTATAGGGGTCACTCTTCTACACATAGGGGTATAGGAGCACATTGTCATGCTCTGATTGATTGTCCATATGGTAGAGTGGAGCTAGATGATCTAGTCATCTAGAGGTATAGAGGTTCCATCACTCTTCAGCACACAGGGTAGCTCGGTATCCCATACTGGAGGAGAGTGATTGATGAGATGATAGTGTTTAGATGGAAGTCATGGCTTCAAATGTCAACATGGTACAATGACGTACGACAGTTATTCTTTCCTTTGAAAACCCAAACATGTAAGTTCAAGAGCACACCATGATTGAGAGGTACCTACCTGATAGAGTTTCCAAATAGTTTGGAAAGAGGCAGGATAGGCCCGATGATGCCTATACAACCATTTTTTCTAGATCCACAGGAGAGACGACATGGGGACATACGATCCCAACCCATGAGGTCATCGAGGGCTTTAGATAGTTAGCCACAAGGCCATGGGCCTATGATCAAGGGTAGGTAGATGCACAGATGACACCCACATATGATGCATGGTTTGTACCCCCTCCCAGATTGACACATCCAGTAGGCACACCTCCACAGGGGAGGGGAGTAAGAAAAGGTTGAGGCTAGCCATAAGATGGGTAGGGAAGAGGATGGGTTGAGGACAAGATGGAAAAGATGGAAAACAATAGGATGGAAAATTCTTGGGTGCACACACACCACCATTGCATCAACAACCACCATAGCAGCCACCCATACAGCAGTAGCCACTGCAACAGCCATTGTCGGGGCTAGATCCCCGTGATGCATAGATTTAGTAGTTACAGTAGCAGATACAGGTGGTTACAGCTGAGCGAGATCAAGCTCGGCAGTAGGTACTAGAACTCACAGCTAAGAGGGACCATTCCTGGTAGTAGAGATATCACAAGAGACAGCTAAGATAGACATCAAATTTATAGTTGGCTTAGGAGGTTGGTTGGTGACAGCAACTAGAGGTTGTGTCTCAATAGCAATGCCAATAGGCTTAGGGGTTAGTTGGTCATATTGTGTTTGTGCAATTGTCTGGTACAACAAGGGAGGAGGTCTAAGCATATTGGTGGACCTGGTATTACAGAGATGTCCCTCTCCATTGCAGGAAGCCTAATTTTGAGCATCATAGCCAGGTTTAGCCCAGTGCCTCTACTTTAGTTAGGCAGCTAGACTAGCTAGGAGATGGGGATAGAGCCAGTGAGGGATAGCCCTCCTCTGATTTTGCAAACACATTTTTTGTATAGCCTGATTATTGATACAGACATACACTCATAGGCTCATTTTTGATAGCCTTGTGTGCATTGTACATTTTGATGATATACATACACTGATTCAGATATTGTACCATGAAAGTCATTTTTGATATATATATATATATATATATACACAAGATGATATAGATTCATGATGTGATGTGTTCTTTTATTTCATGCTTTATGAATGTATTGATGCATTGGATATGATGTGATGTACTTCCTTTTATTCATGTTCATGTGATATGTGATGACAATCTATGATGTGATGATATAAAATGCAATGATATGGGATGGATGCAATGTTTTTTTTTAAGGAAAAATGCAAAAGGCCTATAGATATATTATTAATAATAAAATTTACAGTAGGTAGTTCAATGTTATATTGCTTTTCAGTATCTTTTTATGATATGCTTATGCAGTGTAGATGATATGGATTCATTTCTTTTTGCATATTTTTCTATGAGATTATGATGTATGCATGTGGATGTATGTATGGATAATGCAGATGTTCATGATATGTATGTGGTGTACACTGATGATATGTGATGTGTATGCATGGTGATGATTTTTGGATGCAGGATGGATGTATTGATGATGTTTTTGTTGACTGTCATGATAATAGGTTAGTGTGGAAAGAAGGTAGAAGAATGAGATGATTGACCATTGATTTTGATGATTGATTCAAAAATTCCAACAAGTCTATCATCCATCGAGACTTTATTAGAGATGGTGATGAGAGAGGGATGATGCTTTTCTCATGTCTTGGGATTGGAATTTTTCTTCATTCCTTATTGTTTGATATAACACAAAGACATGATGCATCAAGGCATTGATAACCAAAATGGTGTTTTATCTAGTGTAATGGACTTTGACTCTACAAACATATAGGATAATTCTTGTTCACACCTTGACATACGAAAACCTCATTGGAATGTAGTTTAGTAGTTCAAAATATCTTGGACCAAAGCATATGCAATAGTCAACAATCTATTTCAAAAAACTTCCCTACACACAACTAAGCAAGTATGCACCAAGATTATTTTACAAGAATACCCACAAGCACAACAAATGAAAGATAATGATCGATGCCCCATTACTTTCTCTCTAAATCATAGAGACATCATCAAGAGGTCCTCAGAATGGGTCGTTAAGATAAATCATAAGAAAATATTAAAGACAAATAGTTAGTGTTATCTATATCTCTTGCCAGTTTAAGATAGCTTAGGGTGATTTCTGATGTTGATGTCCATTGCAGGAAATATTCATCCTAGGAAATGTTATCAGATGGTTTGATTCAAATGAGGTGTGTGATAGGCCATTGATACAAACTCCACTAACTCGTTTACCTATGATCTAGACTTTAGATTTTGACACTTAGGTTTTCACTTCACAACTTGCAGCACTTGCTTCCTACTTGTTTTTCCAAAGGTTGAAGGTGATGAATGATTTATTATGGATGGAGGTTTATTGCGGGTGAAAGTGAGATGGGATGGATGGTTTTGGATTTTTTGGAATATTTCAATGTTTTTGGTATTTTAAAATGTTTTGAGGTTGTTTTTGTCTTTTTGAAAGTTTTATGTGAATGTTTAAATTATTTTCAATTATTTGAGGTTGTTTAGGGTTTTTTTATTTTCTAATGTTTTTTATTTTTTTATGTTATCTGAATGTTTAGGGGTTTTCCAAGTTTCGGCCAAGAACCTAACCTAAAAGACCTATCTTAGGGGCCTCAAGGATTGATCAAAGATGAGCCTTGCCTACATTATACACGTAGAGACCACGTAGTTTGACTGACTCGACTTATTTGAAGATGAAGATGAACAATTGATGGAATGTCAGCTTATTATGATGGACTCCTAAAGGACTAGCCTAGGATGTCTCGGGGGCACATCAATGATGTCCTTACCTATGTTCAAGCTCAGAAAATCATAGTTCGACATGGTACTATTTTTGGATTTTTGATGTTTTGACCTTTTTAGGGATTTTTATGTGCTTTGGATATTTTGGATTTTGACTTTTCAATTTTCAAATGTTTTTGGATTTTAGCTATACAGGAATTTGGATGTTTTGGGGATTTTTTTATGAATGTTTTACAAATATTTTTGGGATTTTTAATGAGATTTCTAATACCCTTAAGATATACAAGAACCTGATCTAATCCAAAATGAATTTCCCCTACCTCGATATAGGCAGGAAAAGCTGACCTTTGCAATATTCCAAGTAGTACTAAAGGGAATATGATACTTCACAATATCAAGCTATGATAAGGATGTAGATAGGTGATGGAATAAATAGGATGAATGATGCAATGTATGGATGTGATGGAAAAGAATGATAGGACCAAGAGCCAAAGAATAGATGGAGGTGCTTTATTTATGCAAGGCACCTGTTTGCCAGGTTTTCACCAAGGTACTTGCCCAAAGTGCCACTGAAGTGGTTTTCACTAGAGGATGATTTTTTTTCTTTAATTATTCAATCATTTTTCCCATTTTTCTGGATTTTGATCATTTTTTGATTTTTTTGTATTTTTCATATTTACACAGGTTCTAATTCTAGGCATATTTTTTTTAAGATGCAAGTTATTGATTGGTTCCTGCAAGGGTTCACCTTCAGGTGTTGACAATTTATATTCTCTTGATCCATAGCTTGTTGTAATGAAAAAGGGACCTAACCAATTAGGTTCAAAATTTCCTTTGCTATCCTTATTTGGAAGAATTTTTTGATTATGCTTGAGAACAAGATCCGCTACCTGGAAAGATCAATTCTTGATCTTCTTTTTATAGCTCTCTTTCGGTCGGTTTTGATATACTTGCAAGTGATTAAGGGCATCAAGATGCCACTCATCCAATAATTCTATCTCATTTACCTGAGATACTATGTATTCTTCATCAGCGATTAGGTTCTATAGTGACACTCGCAGCAACAGAAGCTCAACCTCAATAGGAAAGATGGCTTCTAATCTATAGACCAGGGAGAATGGGGTTGCACCTGCAGGCATGCAGATACTAGTTTGATAGGCCCAAAGAGTGGGATTTAACTACAGGTGCCAGTCACGACTAGCTTCATTTTTTAGGATTTTTATAATGGTCCTATTTATAGCCTCAACTTTACCATTTCTCTGGGGGTAATACAGGGTAGAGAATCGATGTTGTATATTGAATCTTTGACATAGCTCTTTCACATCCTAATTCTTGAAGGTTGTTCCATTGTTTGAGATAAGGGCTTGCAAAAAACCATAACAACAGATGAGGTAATTCAATAGAAACTTAGCAATTTTCTTCCCTGTTATGTAGGTCATAGGAATTCCTTTGAACTACTTGGTAAAGTACTCAATGGCCGTTATGATGAACTTGTGGCCATTAGATGAGGTTGGAGTAATCTTTTATATGAGGTCAAGCCCCACTGTGAGAAAGGCCAAGGTGTGACCATTGGTTGTAACTCCTAAGCTAGAGCATGAATCAGATCTCCATGTTGTTGACACTAGACACACTTCTACACATATTGATGGGCTTCTCTTTCCATGGTTGGCTAGTAATACCCCATCCTCAATAGTTTCTTAGCTAAAGTCATACCACTAGAATGGGAACCACATATGCCATTGGGAACTTTTGTTAAATCGGTCAAGGCTTCCTCTTGGTTAAGACATCATAGTAATTTCCCCTCAATGCTTCGGCAATATAAGGTATCACCTAGGATCACGAATCAGGATGCATTTTTAACAAAGGTATTCTTAAGGTTGGAGGTGATATCAGATGGGAGGGTTCCTTTGCTCAGGCAGGTGAATATGTCATGATACCACAGGGATCCGGGACCAACAATGACACACACGGATTTGAATTTTGAGATTTTGAAAGTCGGTACGAGAAGTTGTTCTATGAAGAATTCACATTGAAGGACGTTGTGTGACATGTCTAGCAATGATCCAATTGTTTCCATAGCATATGTTGCTCAGTTGTTCATGTGAGGAATCTGCTCAAAATTTATGTCTATGAAAACTTCCTTGAGACTCTCTACCATCTTCTTGTAAGGAGTGAGTTTATCATCCTTGGTTTGGTAGTCGTCATTGACTTGATTGATAACTAGTTGTGAGTCTCCATAGACTTTCAACTCTTGTATCTGCCATTGAACTACTATCCTTAGACCTATGATTAGGGCTTTGTACTTTGCAATGTTGTTAGTACATGGAAACAATAGTTGGTATGACTTTGGAATGCAATCACCTTAAGGGGTGATAAATAAAATACCCTCCCCTGATCCATGTTGGGTAAATGATCCATCAAAGTACATCTTCCATTGATCTGTTGCATTGAAAATGAACACTGATTCATCAGGGAATTCAAATATCAATGGATTCACTACATAGATCGGTGCATTTTCTAGTTGGTCTATGATCTCTTTTCCTTTTATTTCCTTGTGCTCCACATACTTTATGTCAAATTTAGTCAATATCATTATCCATTTGGCCATTCACCCAGTGAGAGTTTCTTTGGATAACAAGTATTTCAATGGGTCGATCTTTGCAATAAGTTTGATTTGATGTGACAACATGTAATGTCTAAATTTTTGTGAAGCAAACACCACCACTAAGCATGATTTCTCAATGGATGAATAGTTCATTTCATAGCCCACCAAGGTCCTATTGATGTAATAGATAGCTCTTTCTTTTTTGTTTTCATCATGTTGTGTTAGAAGAGCACCTAGTGTTGCTGATGTTGTTGAGATATACAAGATCAATGGTTTGTTTGGTATTGGTGGCATGAGCATTGGAGGTGTCAATAGATAGTCCTTGATCTATTGGAAATATTTATCGAACTTGTCATCCCACTTGTAAGTTATTCCTTTATGGAGAAGATGTAAGAAAGGGTGGATCTTGTTTAACAACTATGTTGTAAACCTCCTAATGGACTGCAATCTTCCTTGCAACCCTCTCATCTGCTTCAGTGTTTATGGTGGTTCCATGTCTAGGATGGATTTTACTTTTGTTGGATCAATTTATATCTCTCTATGATACTATGTAGCCAAGAATCTTTCTTGATGTCACCCCAAAGACACATTTTTTTGGATTTAGCTATATTGTATACTCTTCGAGCTTTTTGAAGATGGGTCCCAAGACTTGTATGTGCTCACTCCTTTTTTTCTTACTTTTCCTAAATATTGTCCACATAATCTTCAACTATTTTGTGGATCATGTCATGAAAGATGAGGGTCATTTCTCTTTGGTAGGTTTCCCCTGAATTCTTCAACCCAAACAACATCATGTTCCAACAATATTCCCCCCATGGACAAGTGAATGCAGTTTTGTGTTGATCCTCATTAGCGATCATGATTTGATTGTATCCTGAAAAACCATCCATGAATGATAGCATTTCATGCCCAACTGTTAATTCCACTATGATGTTGATGTTAGGAAGAGGGAAATTATCCTTTAGTCATGCCTTGTTTAGATCTCTGAAATCTATGTAGATTTTGATTCCCCTAGTGGTTTTAGAGACTAGTACCAGGTTTCAAACCCACTCAGGATAATCTATCAATTGGATGAATCCAACATCAAGAATCTTTTGTAACTCAAGTTTCACCAAGAGTGTTATCTGAGGGTACATTTTCCTTAATTTTCACTTCACAGGTTTAGCTTCAAGATAGATTGCTAAATGATGCACAACTAATTCTAGATCGAGCCCTGACATATCTATGTATGACCATGCAAATTTGGTTCTTCGCTCTTTCAGGAATGATGCTAGGTTCTTTTGTTCTTCATCCAACAAGGATTCAACATAGAAAGTGATCTTGAGTGCTTCTTATATTCCCACATTGACTAGAGTGGCCTTTTCTACTAGAACTGTTGACTTCTTTGGATGCACTGCACTAAGGGGGAGATTGAATCCCTCATTCATGGGTGCCTCAGAGAGGTTTCCACCCTCGGATGTGTCCTTTCTTTTTACTATTTTAGGATCAAAAAGTGCCACAATGTGGTTTTCACTCAAAGATCTGCATGTTAGTTGCATTTCATTAATTTTGCAACTGAAGGATTCAATCATCTCCCCATAGTACGCCCTCATGTCAAGCTCTATGTCAAAACTATCCTTGTGATTTTCCCATGATAGGTTGTCATGAAGTCCCATGAATTATAAGATTTCTTCATTTTTTTTGAATAAATCTAGAATCGGTGGTCCTCGTTGGTCCAATTCAATGAGTTGTGGGTATACTAGGCATATTTCATTTGGTTGGTTGCTTGGAGTGAAGGATGATGTAGATATCATGAAGAGGGGGTTATTCTAAAATAGGTCAGCAACATCTATAGGGAAGTTTTCTAGGGTCATATCACATGATGTTGGTAACCAAGAGGAAGCCTCAACCCATTTAGTAGAAGTTCCTTTGCCAATAAGGGTAACCTTGCTAGTAGTACATCCTAAGCCAAGATTCTTTAGACATTTCTTAGGATTGATAGGTTCTAGAAAACCATTGTCATTTTGTCCCAATTTCTCATTCTTTTTACACCCCATTCCCTTCATTAGCTGCAAGTGTTTGCTTCCATCTTCCATGAGAAGAACGAGGATGGGTCGTTCATCTTGGTATAGTAGTTTATTGACATCTTCTTTGTTCAGGTCCCCCCACTTGGTGAAGGTAGTAGCTACCATCTTGATAGTTTCTAAGAATTTTTTGGTGCTAGGTGTGGGTTTCCCATGAGATTTTGGAGACATAGGTAGCTCTCCCAACACAAAATTATCCTTCGTTAGCTTATAGTTTCCACAACCATCATCTTGGATCACTACTTTGATGTCGGGTATGTTCTGCACAATGGGTGTTTTTGTTTCTGAGGTAGATGCAAGGGGTGATGGGTCAACAAATGAGGTAGAAGGTGTAGGCCTTTCGTCATTCTTGGGTATTTGGGGGATCTTATTAAACTTGGCCGCAAGATTCTTGCAATAGTAAAAAGGCTCAAGATCTCCATGGATAGTAACTTCTCTACCCTCAAAAGGAAATTTTACACATTCATAGTAGGTTGAAGCTACAACTTTTAGGGCATGGATTCAAGGTTGGCCAAGAATTTTTTTTTAGGGAAGATCAAGGTCTAACATTTGGAATTTAGTTTCATAATGATAGGTCCCACTTGGATGGGTAGTCCAATGTTGCCTTGTGATACCCGTTCTTGATCGTCATATGCACTAATGGTGGTATTCTTTGTTTTCTCAATAGTATCCTCTAAATATCCCAATTTTTTTATCAATTGAAGGGTGCAAATGTTTATACCAACACCTCCATCTACTAAGACCCTTTTAACCTTATTCTTATGAATGATGACCTCAAGGTGTAAAACACGATTATGAGATGGTTGCGATGGTAGGTCTTGCTTCGAGAAGTTGAGGAGATGATTAGTGATATGCCCTACCATAGCTTGAAACTACTCGGTATCAATATCCTCAAGGATGGATGATGTAGACAAATATTTCTCTAAGATTTCCCTATGTGCAGGGGATAGCCTCAATAGTTCTAAGATAGAAATTTGTGCAGGGGTCTTCTTAAGCTAATCTAGGAGATCGAACTTGCTAGGATTTGATGTTGGAAAAGTAGGTTGTTCCCTAGATTGAGATAGAGCTCCTTGGATGGTGAATTTTCCACGTTGTGTGGTGACTTCACACTTCGCACTAGGCCCTTTGATGGTGACAACTATTATGACGCTATCATAGGAAGCGACCACATTAGAATAGGTATGTTGTATGTTTGTGTAATCTTTAGCTTTCCCAATGTTGTTCCCTTTGCTATGATCCAGCATGGGGTTCTTGTATATCTTAAGATCATGGTTGTCGAATGGTACTTCAATAGATGTCTTCACTCTCAATGAGATATTGGATAATATTCTTGATCCTCATACAGTTTGATGTTTTGTGCCCTTTGATTTTGTGAAAATCACAAAGATCTTTTTCATTGTACCAAGGTGGTTTATCTTGCGGTTCTTGGTAGTTTTAAAAATTGAGAAGCATTATTAGGTTTTACTCTACCAACTTCTTCATGATAGTCTCAATGGGTTATGAAAGTTGTGTGTATTTGCATTTTCAATAGTTGTTCTTCTTGGGAGTTCATCTTTGTTGTGTTTCGGTGTTGTTGACCTAATTGCTTTATGGTGATGTTGTTTGTTGCATAGTTGGTTGAGCATTAGCTATTTGATTGTTGTTTGGCCTAGGAGAACTTTGTACCACCTTAGCATCTACCACACCAACATTCATTATGTTCTTGTTCTTAGCCTAGACACAAGGCTTTTCATTTGAATTGGTTGATAGGCAGTTGTCTTTGTAGGCTTGAGTGTTTCCCTGTGAGATTAGAGCTCTCTCGATGTTAAGGGCTCTAGGGACAAGCTCATCATAAGAGGTAATGCACTACATCTTTAAGTGGAAGGATAGATGTGGATCTATATTGGCTATGATGATCCCCACTTGTTCATCAAGAATTGGCCATTTTCTCTTACTAGCCTTTTGTCTCCATCATTGCAAGAAATTGGCGAAAGATTCTCCGTTATTTTTGTTTGAGAGTGTACAACTCTTCTAAGCTTATGTCCATGTCAAGATTAAAGGAGAAGTGATCTATGAATTTTTCAATGATTTCTTGGAAATTTCTGATACCTGGAGGTAATTGAGAAAACCAATCCATGGTAGGACCTGTTAAACTTCATGGGAAGAGGCGCATCAAATAGGACTCATTATAGGCGACCTCCATACACATGACATTAAACTCTTTGATATGGTCCACAGGACATCCTCTCCCTTTGTATTTATTGAATTTGGGGATTTCAAAACTCAGAGGGAATAGTAGCATTGCAATGTTTCGATCAAATGGATATGGTCATAAGTTCTATGTATGAGGTTTCTTCATTTTTCCCATCCAGATATCCTGCATTTCTTGTGTTAACACGTTGAGTTGTGATGCCATATCATCTTGTAGACTTGGTGGAGGAACATATGTTGCATGTTGCAGGATGGTAGATGAAATTTACGTGGGATTTTGATATGATGAGATGTTGTATGGTGTGTATGGTGGTGTAGGATAAGGTGAGGATGGTGTAGGCGTATGTGTTCCTAATGTGTTTGGGTTGACGATGTTTTGTTGAGGGTTATAGTATAAACTCTATTATTATTGTTGTTGTTTCAGAAATTGTTTTTGTTGGGCATATTGTTGAGCTTGTTGTTGTTGTTGGGCGTGTTGTTATTGTTGAGCTACTAAGGCTACTTGTTGTTGTACTACTAAGGTTGCTTCTTGTTGTTGTGCTACTAGGGTTGCTTGTTCTGCTTGTTGTTGTTCTACGACTAAGGTTTCTTATTGTGATTGTTGTTGTTGTTGTGTGACTAAGGTTGCTTGTTATTATTCTTGTGTTGCTAGGACTACTTGTTGTTGCTGTTGTTGCTAGACTGCTTACTGATAAGCCTGTTGTGCTTGTTGTAAAGCTAGGGAATGTGCTTGCAATGTAGGATCAATCAGTGGTTGGGACATCTACGATGAGTTTTGGGTGCTGATGTTTTATGTGGGTTATAGATTGTTGATGATAGGTTGGTGGTTTGCTTGGTTTAACATTCCTTTCCAGATAGCGGATTGAGGTGGAGGAATGTAATTTTCAGGTCCTGTTTGATTTTGCATGACTTTTAGGATGAATGGTAAAGAGGATGATGGTGTCATTAGGTCATGTGATGTTAAGGGCACATTAGGACCTTGACTCCATTGATTGAAAGTATTCCCTTGACCGATGTTTTGGAGATTCCCTTGTGTTTGAGATGCAACCACAATATTACCCTGGTTAATAGGATTTGTGATCAAGGGATTGTTTTGATGTGGGTTGATGATGGATGGGATAGATGTGTTTTGGTTAACCGCTAGGTTTGATGTATTAATGTGAGAATTGGATGAAGATGTTACATGTTGCATTAAAGGCTGATTTTGTGTGAGGGTATTCCCTTGTCCTTTTGGATCTACTTATGACACTTGGTCTACACTACTTTGTGTGATGTTGGGAACATTTGTGGTACTCATGGGTATGGATGAAGATGGGTTTCCTCTATATGTTGAGGTTGTTGTGGAGTAATGGAGTGTAAATGGTTTATATGGATGTTGGGGATCCTCAGGAATGGGAGGAGCGCCAAATGTTGGTGTCCAAGTGGTTGTTTGGGATGGAGTGGTGTTGAGAGTACCCACAATTGTGTTACTTTCAAATGGAAGAGTGTGACCAAAGTCCTTGGAAAGACTGGGAATAGATGTTTGATTTAGCCCCAGTGATGGAATTCTTTGAATAGTGGATGAATTCAAGCCTTGTGTCAATGATTGTGCAACAAAAGATGGGGAAGTTGGAGCCACATTTTCTAAGGCTTGATGTTCCATGATGTATTCGCTAGTAAGTCCAAATGGATTGTTCATGATGTCTTCTATCTCATACGTCCTTGATGGAGATGAAGGTTGTTGTGATGGGGTAACATGACTTCTTGGATCAAATTCTTGAGGATTTGGATCACTTGAGGTGAATGTGACTTTGGTTTTCTCCATGATTCTCTTGTGTTGTGATCTTGTTTTTACCATAAATTTTGGGTCACTTATGGGAGAGTTGTGTTGAGATTTATAATGTTTAAGCTCTCTAGTTGGCTAAAATCTAGGTAGAAGGGATGCTCTAGGTCTTTTTGGAGCAATGATGGTAGTAGGAGATGAAAAGATGAGTGATATGGGGAGTGATTTTTGAAAACATTTTGGGATAACAC
The DNA here is from genome assembly GCA_007258455.2 of Sequoia sempervirens. Taxonomy (NCBI): domain Eukaryota; kingdom Viridiplantae; phylum Streptophyta; class Pinopsida; order Cupressales; family Cupressaceae; genus Sequoia; species Sequoia sempervirens. Next base: position 47,817,823 of record VDFB02049217.1, read on the forward strand.
TTTTGACTTAAGTTTGATGTTTTGATGTTTGGGATAAAGGATGTTTATGAACTTGTGAATCTTTAGGGTAGACTTGTGACCTTCAAGGTAAACAAGTTCAAAGATGACAAGTAACTTAACCAAATGCATGTAAAAGGATTCATTTCACATACAAAGTAGCTAAGTTAGGATTTGGGTTGATAGATGTCTAAGTCCAAAAATGTTGGTGTGTTTAAAATTTTTGCAAAGTTTGGTGAAGTGAAATTTTTATTTTGATAAGGGGTGGATGAAAGTGTTTGACCCAATATTGACTTAGAGTGAACCTTTGTTTTCAAAGGCCAAGGTGGTGAGAAACATACTAGACCTCTAAATTTTTCAAATCCTAAAGACTTAACAATCAAGGAGAAGTTCTTGTGAAATGGGTAGATCTAGTTCATTCATCGAATAGTGTAGAAAACATCTCCTTAGTGCTTTATCTGAGTTGTGGTACTGTCTTAGGATACGTTTTCTAATATAATTTGAACTACGATTTCTAATTTTGAAATAGTGGCATGTGGACCTTCTCTTGGGGATTTTGATTTTGCATGAGATCATCTAGAGAAGTTCAAGATCATGAAAAATACCAATGCTTTTACTTTCAAATAGGGCATACAATTCTAGATTATTCATTGAAACACGTCTATAGAAATTCCTTACCAACCTAGTCCTATTTTGATAGAGTGCCTCAAGATGTTGTTTGACAGCTTTTTGACTATGTCATCTAGGTTTGAAGTGATAAAATTTAGACCTTCTCTTAGGGATTTTGATTTGGATGAGATCATTTAGAGAAGTTAAAGATCATGAAAAAGAGGATACTTATTGTCATGTGGGGGGTGGTAATATGGGCCTTCTAGCCACAATACTAGCTTGTTCCTCTTCTTCATCTATGATGTATGATGTGTTTCTCCACTGGGTTGGTGTTTCCTTTGTTTCAAAAGTGAATCTTCTCAAACTACTAATTATATCGGTTTGTTATCCTTCAATGAGTTCAAATTTTGGTTGAATGATAGCAAGCGTAAGGTTGGGTTGTTCAACCAAAGCAATTGGACACCAAATGGTCATTAGGTTCAATTTTTCAATTTATCTTACTTAAATGAGTTTCTTTTTACCAAAAACACTTGTCTTTATTAAGTTCAAACTAAATGTCTATGTCAAAAACATCATCAATTCCACAAAGTCTATTTTGTGAAAAAGGATGAAGTTAGGGGCATAGTTACCTAGGTTAAATTTGGGAAGTATGGATTGAGATGTAAACCAAAATATTAAGAATTCTAAGAATAAATTCTTAGGACAAGCATCAATATCAAGGTCTTGTCAAAGGGTATCCATACTTAGACCAAAGGGTTTGAAATTTTGAAAAGACTTTGTTGGTGTTTGTTTGCAAATTGTTTTGGAACCCAACAAGTGTTAATCTGACTCTCAAACATTTACAATCCTAGATAGATCAGGTACATATTTCTTAGTAGGCTTACCATCATTGGAAGAGATGATTAATCCGTGAAGATGGAGTGGAAAAATAGGACATGTCAAGGAAATGTAACGTCTTGACACACCAAGCAAAGGAGTCCCTTCCCCATTTCTTTATTGCCTCAATCAAAAACCAGAATTGGTAAGTAACTTTTGGGCGCGGTGCTACTTCCATGCACTACCTTGAAATACATTTCAAAATTGGACTTGGTTAGCCACTACAAACAAGGATTTTAATGAACATATTCGGGATAAACTAGTGGAATACACGTGGTGATTCTACTCAGTTAAGAGGCCTCCCAACCCTTAGAAATATCTAATGGTTTTAACGCATCACAAGGATACTAAGGGTACATTCGTCAGTATGGGACAACCACAACCAGCTTGGTACATGACTTTCATCACAACCAAATTATTTATATAGCAGACCAAAATGAAAGCACTTCTTTGGTTCATTCCCTCTCTCATGTTGGGAGGAAGGCCCTTGCTAAAGGTGACACATGTTTGAAGCATAAAATTCTTTTCATCACCCAATATTTTCAATAGGCATGAGGGGAGAGAATAATTTCTTCCAAGCAAAAAAGTAGACTTGTGTGTTTCTCTTCACCCAACATTGCATGAAGTGCAAGGGGATTGGATATGCACAATAAGAATACATAGAAATTCAAACACATGTTCATTTTAATCCATCGTAGAAAAATGAATTCATTTTAAACACCAAATGAAGTATAAAAATTTTGTTGTTCAATTTTAATCCAACAAGAAAAATGATGCGAGGGTTCACTTTTAAACAATTTGAATGTTCATTTTAAAGCCCAAAATAAATCGAGTTTGGTCCTAAACGTGAAATAAAAAGCATCATAAATGGGTTATAATTTCCCCATAAGTGTCACAACACTTGTTACTGTTATCGCTCAATGTTGTGCCCTTGTTAAGTTGTAAAAATTCAGCCTACTAGTCAAACACTAGATCTCTTCTAGGTTTATGGGACACCTATGATGGAAGAGAACCTCCAGAGAGGGTTGGTTCCCTTGGAACTATCATCTAAACTAACTAAACTAATGATGTTGAGGAAAAGAGTAAGAAGGAAACATGGAAATGAACCTACTTTTTCCTAAGGTGATGCACCAAAAATATTCTTCAAACCTACACTGTTGTTTCAACACACAATTCCTTCAATAGTTTAGTTAGTTCTTAGACAACTCAAATGTTCACGCATATTAATGCATTAGTGTTTCATAGGAAGGTTTAAGTTTTATAGTTTAAGAGGAAAAGAAGTGTTTCACACTTAATGACTATTTAAACAAGCAACACAACCTACAACCTACACTAAACATGAGTTTTTATGTTTGAAGGTGTTCAGATATAAGACATAGAATAAAGGATTTGCATATAAATCACAAGATAATACATCAATCATTTGGTACACACAATAAAACAGAGTATTGAGAAGGAAAAACTTGATTTTATTGATATAAAAAGGTGCTTACATAGTTGTACAAGTTTGAAAATGAGCTACATCTACTTTCTTAGCTTGAAAGAACTTGAAAAACCAGTTACAATACATGCCAAGAGAGAAAAGAACTAGTGAAAAAAATTACCTAAGTCTTTCCTTTATGTTGTTCAACAACTTAGAAGATAATAGGAGCATGTGTGGAAGAGAAAAGATAAGCCTTCACTTCATCCTATTGGGTCAGTCTCTTTTGGTCGTCCAAAACAATAATTTCTACTTTATAACCCCTCAAATTGCTCCAAAAGGTTGTTTGAGTGGTGGAAAAGTCATCCCTTGACCCCATATATCATTAAGGATAAAAAAAAATAGCTTCTAGATGCTAGTAGATGCTTCAAATTGGTTAAAATTGATTCTTAGATATGCTCCATTTGTTTGCACAACTCAACAACCTACTCTAGATGCTTGGGACTACTCATAACTCTCCAAACTGCCATAAGTTTGCTCCAGGTGACTATCCTTGAAGAAGATCACTCTTGACTATCCCTTCATTTTAATTTTGTCCATTTATCAAACAACACTATCATCTCTATCTTGTTGTCCCTACATAGAATAATATTCTTTTCTCTGTCTCTAAGTCTTGAAGTTTTAAATGCACTCACTGTCCTCAAGTCCTTATCATATTGCTACTCTTTTACATTCAACTTGTCTATCATCATATGGTTATGTTAAGACACTTGGATGCAAAGGAGATATTGTACCATCATAGGAGAGAATTCAACATTTTCAGTCATTGTTTTCCTTTACTAGCTTTCTTACAGATTACTAATACTTACTTGGTCACTTCTCATTTTCACTTAGAACGTATCCTTTCAACAATCCATGCCATCAATCACTGTCAACTAAAATTTCCTTATAGACTGTCATTAAGGATAAAATAAAAACATAAAGAATTAATTCAAGACTCCACATTCATAAGAACCTATTGTTGCATACACAACCATAGCTCTTGAGACAGACTGGCATAGACTTTATAGTCATAGGACATTGATTATGGTGAGAGAATTTGACTATCAAGCACCTTATAATCATACACTCATTGTACTTAAATGTTGATCACTGCTCCTTTCTAATCTATCCTTTTCATTTGCATATTCCCACGCACAGTGACCTTTCACAGTTCCATTGTGTTCATACATTCATGATGAATGAATGACCTTCCTTCAAATCTGCTACCCTTTGATGAAATGATGATTGTCTTCATACCTCACTTCCCTTTACACTATCAATCAAAGCAATGATTGTTTCCTTGTAAATAACAGACCAACACCATTCTTGGCTAGTTTTCTTGTATCCTATTCTCCTTTCATGACTTGACTATCATGCATTTACCATGTCATTTTCTCCATAAGAAATATTTATCACTAATCAAATATCTCCATAAAATAAACTACAAATCACTGTCCTGTAGGCTATACTATGCATTATCTCGGTTCCACTATCCTCCTACTTTGTGAGGTTGATATTGTACCTTCACAACACTGCCCTTATGCATAGATTTGGTATTCATTTGATCTAAAAAATTGAGCATAATCACAATGACAATATGAGATATTTGACTATCATTCATTCTCACTATGCATAATTCTAATGCTTTCACTTGTATCCTACCTCCCATCACCGTAGAACACTTCCCCTCTACTAAATTCCTTATACAATAGTCTACCTTTGTTCTTTGTCCATTTTGATGATCCTTGATAACTCTGCCATGCTTATCATATTTGGATTTAGCTTCTCCATACTCCTAATGGCATCACTTTATTCATGCTTATTGTCACATAATCTTTTGAATATGCCCCTCATTCACCTTTGACACCTTTTTTTTTTAAGTATGGCACTACTCATGTCCCTTGAAGGTACTTGATGGAAGGATAATATTAATTATTGAAAAGCCTTCAAGAGGGTTTGAATAATCTTTTAACATGTCACATAAGTCCCTACCTACTGCACAAACCACTTGATCAACCATTGGCACTTTATCTTCCTTGAAATGTTACCCTTTGGACTATTGTTTTTACCTTATGTCTAGCCCTTGGTAACCTATCTCATATTCTCTACACTTTCCTCTTGCACAAGGATCACCATTGTCAAATAGCACTATCATCAAACACTACTCAAACCTTGAGAAAGCATTCATGTTCATTTTTTTACCTTTTAATACTTGCACAGGACTATTAAATTTTCCAATCAATCTCATTCAAAGATATTTCTTGGTAGATTCCTTGGAGGGTTAACCTTGCATCCATCACTATTTTTCATGGCTTCTATCAGATGTTCACTTGAATTTCATGAGTATTGTCACCTTTTCTAAACTTCCTCTACTGCTCTCAAACCCTACCACTAATGCATGGTTCAAAATGTTGTTCACCACATGCAAAGAATAGGGAGTCAAGTAACCAGTTCTCCTTTGTGATTATAGTGGAAAGGATTCATGGCAGCTCTATCATGAATAATTTATCATTAACTTTGTCCCTTACATTTTGATAAGACTATAAAACATCCCTCCATACTTGGCTAATTGACCGACCCCATAAATTTCAAAGCCACTATCTTTTCCTAATTAACTATGCATCTAGTGGAACTCTTGCATCCTTATGTGCTCTGTCCACTTACAAACTACCCTAAGACTACCATATTCTTCAATCCTTTTTCAAGGAAGTCATCATAACCTAGTAACATAAAGGTCATTGTCATCTCTTGACAACTTGACAATGCATGACATTGACCTATGTAGTGATGAAGAATCTCTTCTTATCATTTCCAATTGATGCAGCAGAACCATGTCATAATGAATCACCCATGTTGTCCCTATCCATAGATGCACAAAAGAATCTTCACAAATCAAAGGAAATGATTATTGAAGCTTCCCATCTAAGCACAATAGATCTACATCTTAAAAATTCAATATCTGCAACCATCTCACATTCACCTTGCATAGGACTCTTCCTTTACTTTTTTATTTTTTGGAATTTTTGCACTTCAATGGAAAATCTCTTCAACAAAAACCATTCTATATTTAACACCCCTATTTACTATCTATTTTTCCTTGTCACAGTCCAACTACAAATAACACAAAAATGACAGACTTTTGGTAGGGTTTTAAGAGTTTAGACAACCATTATGAACTCATATACCCAGAAGCTTATGTGGCAATGTGAGAATGTGACCTCTTCAGTGTATTCAAACACACAAAACCTCCATGGAGTTTCTTTAATACTAAACTATAATTCATTAAATAGCTCCTCCAAAAAAGAAATGCAGTTGATGTCTCAAAAATGCCATGTCTTTTGATAGATACAGAAAGATTACATTCAACATCAAGAAATAGATCAACATCATAACACAAAACCATGTCACAACAACCTTATAACTAGTGAGATTCAAGTACAAGGACATAATGCTAGCTATGGAATTATGTTCATATATGAAGAGTTGCTCATACACAATGTATTGGCCGCATGAAGTAGGAAGAAAGCAAAAAAACAAATTATTTCTAGAAAATATATAGTCACAAAGATCCCAAATACAACCCAAAATGAGCACATGTTTTAAGTGAAGACATGAATACCTAGCAACAACCTCTCAATGTGCCCATATCTTCTTTACTTTGCAATGTGCCCTCATCATAATCCACAAATTTTGCATCTTCATTATTTCTCACATGCATGATTAAGCTTGAAAAAGTCTCTTCAACCGTGAAGTGAAAGTCTACAATGTGCTCCTACCCTGGGAAGAAAATAGTATTCTTCATTCCTTGAAGGGAGGACCTACTCAACAACTAGGCAGAAAAACCATAAAACTTCTAAGAGTTTGACATTTTCAAAACAAAGAAATCCTTCAATGTTTTGCACGTGAGCTTATCAAATTGATAAGATCATTAAAAACCATAGCTTATGAATATTCAAAACCTCAACCTAAACTTAGCATGACTTAAGCTCCTTTGAAAAGAGATACTCACTCCAATGTATACATATAGTTATTTGATAGCACCAAGTATTAGAAGCTTTGAAAAAAATTTAAAACTCCTTCAATAAGAGTCACCACTCAAAGAATTATAACATGAGAAAACCTCTTTTATTACCTCCCTTTGGAAAGCCTTTCCTTCAAAAGTTCAAGTCTTTAGGAATAAACTAATGATTTATTTATTTTTTAACATGAGCAACTTGGTGTTGCCTTTTTGGGGACATTGCTTGCTAAGCATCTAAGACTAGTATCCTTTGTGTATCCATTGGGAATAGGAGTTAAAATATTTGGGATAAACTAAAATTCAGACTTGAAAATCAACTGCTACACCCCTAGGACAACTAACCAAACACCTAAACTAATGTTCTTCAACACTTAGAGGAAAGATAAACTAACTATGAAAAGAAACCTATCCTAACCTACCCTAACCAACAACATGACTTTCTCAAACAAAACCATTAACTAGTTATTTGAAATAACTTCCATTTCTCACTAGTTTACAATCTTTCACATGCTTAGAAGCAACCAAGTGGAAGTGAAGAAATTCCAAATGTCTAACCAACTACTACAATGCCTCTTGGAAATGAAAATACATCCACCTAACTCTTCATGTTGGTCATGCAAACTGCTATTTTGAAGTGGAATACTTTCATCTTCAGCCGCAACTTCATGGTTGGGTGCAAGCAAGAATTGTAGTACTTTGGTGGCCTCCATTCTAGCTAAATGTTTGATTGGACAACATCTTTAAATGTTAAACCTTGAGGTATTCTTTTTGGTTTCTTGCTTGTGGGCTGCTACTACACCATCTTGCTGATTTTTGACAACCACTTCTTGTGATTGATTTGGTGGAGACATGAAGATGTCTGCACTACACTCCTATTGTTTGTGTTTTACCTCTTCCATAGGTGTTGGCTTGGCATCTAGATTTGTACAAAATGTTTCCAAATCATCCCAAAAAATGTCTTCTTCAACCTCTTCTTTACTTTTTTGTATAAGAGGACTGATTTTGACTTCAAAGAAACCCTCTTTGTGTGTTTCAACTTCATCATTTTGCAAAACAAGGCTATCCTTATTTGTCTCTTCACAAACTAGCATCTTCCCATGCACATTTTTAACTTCTACCTACTCCAAAACTTGTGATGGCATTAAAATTTGCATACTCTCTTCATCCTCATCAAGAAAACAAGGAATTTCATCAAATAAGAAATTCAAATTTTCATTTTCACTACCTCTTTCAAGCTTTATACATTGCTGCTCCAAACAAACATGCTCTTCAATCTGTTGTTGTAACTGGTCATGTTCATCAACTACTTGCAGCAACTCTAATTTTTCTTCATCTACCTCATTTGCAAGTGTACCAACAACAAAATTCCTCTCATGTTCCTCTACAAATACATCCTTTTTTTCTGCCCTCTAAACTATCTACTCTGATACACAATGGGTCCATATTTGCAAAGACGAATGGTATCAAGACAAGAAAGCTAATTATTGAAGTTGTTTTGATCTTCTTGAGATGGTATAAGCTGTGGAGATGGATGCTCTTGAAATATACTAGGCTACTCTGGATTAGATTCTAAATATTGCAAAAGGTGAAGGCTTGTAAAACTTAGAATTTCAAGCTTAAGAGGCTGATTTGAAAACTTAGGAGGTTTACCTTGCCTAAAACTTGGAATTACATATTTGGGAAGCTTTTCCTTTGTAGGAATTGACTCAAGAAATAACCTCATTTGTTCCTCTTTTGTAGTAATCTCTCTTGTAAGATACTCCTCATATTGTTTCCTTTGGTAATCCAACTCTTGTTGGTGTTGGTAAGCTTGGTAGGCCAACTCCTCTTGCTGCAAATTATACTCTTGTTGTTTCTTGATATCATCCATTTTCTTATTGAAATCTAGCAATATGTTTTTGATATCACTAATCCCCATATTGTTAGCATTGTGGGGTTGGCTAGGGAGGTAACCAGGCTGGTTTAGCTTAGCCTTGACTTCTTCAAACTAATCGAAAGGCTGCCAAAAAGGTTGAGCAAGGGTGGGTGAGTAGTAAGTATGATAAGAATGTTGATGAGTTGTTGTTCATGGGTTATTTGAGACAAAACTAGCAAGTTGTTATGTTTGGTATGGCTGGTTGAAGGGTATATGAACAACATTTTCATGGAATGGTTGATGACAAAATATATCTCTATGAAATGAAGACATTGTGCAACATCTAAAAAAATTAGAAAATAATTAAAATTCTCTTAAAACTAGAATAATGAAGTCTGATTTTTTGCAAAAACTAAGTACATACCAGCACTTGGCCTTTTGAAACTAGTATAACAAGTTGGATTCACCAAGTGCGTGAAAAATATTGCCTCCAAAGGCATAAACTACTGATACACACACCAAATATCAGCATGAAAGAAACAAATATTGAACTAAGATGGTTCAATCAGTCCCACCGAGCGTACCAAAAATTGTTGTCACTCAATATTGTTCCCTTGTTGAGTTGTGAAAACTCGGCCTACTGGTGAAACATTGGATCTCTTCTAGGTTTTTGGGTCACCTATGATGGAAGAGAACCTCTAGAGAGGGTTGGTTCCCTTGAAAATATAATCTAAACTAATTAAACTAATGATGTTGAGGAAAAGAGTAAGAAGGAAACATGGAAATGAACCTACTTTTTCCTAAGGTGATGCACCAAAAATATTGTTCAAACCTACACTATTGTTTCAACACACAATTCCCTCAATAGTTCAATTGGTTCTCACACAACTCAAATTTTCACACATATTAATGCATTAGTGTTTCATAGGAAGGTTTAAGTTTTACAGTTTAAGAGGAAAAGAAGGGTTTCACACTTAATGATTGTTTAAATGAGTAGCACAACCTACAACTTGAACTAAACATGTTTTTTTTTGTTTGAAGGTGTTGATATATGAGACATAGAATAAAGAATTTGCATATAAATCACAAGATAATACATCAATCATTTGGTGCACACAATAAAACAAAATATTGAGAAGCAAAAACTTGATTTTATTGATATAAAAAGGTGCTTACACAACTGTACAAGTTTGAAAATGAGCTACATCTATTGTCTTAGCTTGAAAGAACTTGAAAATCCAATTACAATAAATGCCAAGAGAGAAAAGAACTAGTAAAAAAAACTGCTTACAAGATAATAGGAGCATGTGTGGAAGAGAAAAGATAAGCCTTCACTTCATCTTGCTAGGTCAATCTCTTTTGGTTGTCCAAAACAATAATGCCTACTTTTTAGCCCCTCAAACTACTCCAAAAGGTTGTTTGAGTGGTGGAAAAGTCATCCCTTGACCCCTTGACCCCATGTATCATTAATGCTCATAAAAATGGCTTCTATATGTTGGTAGATGCTTCAAATTGGTTAAAAACTACTTCCTAGATATGCTCCATTTGTTTGCACAACTCAACAACTTTCCCTAGATGCTTGGAACTGCTCATAACTCTCCAAACTACCATAAGTTTTCTCCAGGTGACTGTCCTTGAAGAAGATCACTCTTGATTGTCCCTTCATTTAAATTTTTTCCATTTATCAAACAACACTATCATCTATATCTTGTTGTCCCTACACATAATAATGTCCTTTTATCTGCCTCTAAGTCTTGAAGTTTTAAGTGCACTCACTGTCCTCAATTCCTTATCATATTGTTTCTCTTTTACATTCAACTTGTCTGTCATCATATGGTTATGTTAAGACACTTGGATGAAAAGGAGATACTATATCATCATAGGAGACACTTCAATATTTTATGTCATTGTTTTCCTTTACTACCTAACTCATAGATTATTGGTACTTGGTCACTTCTCATTGTCACTTAGAATGTATCCTTTCAACAACCCATGCCATCAAACACTGTCAACTAAAATTTCCTTATCGAATGTCATTGAGGATAAACTACAAACATAAAGACTTAATTGAAGACTCCACATTCATAAGGACCTATTGCTGCATACACAACCATAGCTCTTGAGATAGACTATCATAGACTTGAAAGCCATATGACATTGACTATGGTGAGTGAATTTGACTGTCAAGCACCTTATAATCATACACTCATTGTACTTAACTATTGATCACTGCTCCTTTCTAATCTATCCTTTTCATTTGCATATTCCCATGCACAAAGACCTTTCACAATTCCCATGTGTTCATACATTCATGATGAATGAATAACCTTCATTCAATTCTACTACCCTTTGATGAAATGATGACTGTCTTCATACCTCACTACACTTGACATTGTCAATCAAAGCACTAATTGTTTCCTTGTAAATAACATACCAGCACCATTCTTGGCTAGTTTTCTTGTATACTATTCTCCTTTCATGACTTGATTGTCATGCATTTACCATGTCATTTTCTCTAGGTCTACAAGTCACAGTCATAAGGAATATTGATCACTGATCAAAGATATCCATAAAATAAACTAAAAATCATTGTCCTCTAGGCATGTACTATGCATTATCTCAGTTCCACTGTCTTCCTACTTTGTGAGGTTGTTATTGTTCCTTCACTGCATTGCCCTTGTGCATGGATTTGGTATTCATTTGATCTCAAACATTGACCATAAATAGAATTGAGCATAATCACAATGACAATATGAGATATTTGACTATCATTCATTCTCACTATGGATCATGTTTTGATGCTTTTACTTGTATCCTACCTCCCATCAACGTTGAACACTTCCCCTCTACTAAATGCCTTATACATTAGTCTACCTTTGTTCTATGTCAATTTTGATGATGCTTGATAAATCTGCCATGCTTATCACATTTGGATTTAGCTTCTCCATACTCCTAATGGCATCACTTTATTCATGCTTACTGTCACATAATCTTTTAAATATGCCCCTCATTCACCTTTGAAACCTATTTGTTTTGAAAGTATGGTACTACTCATGCCTCTTGAAAAGACTTGATAGAAGGATAATATTAATTGTTGAAAAACCTTCAAGAAGGTTTGGATAATCTTTTAACATGTCACATAAGTCCCTCCCTATTGCACAGACCACTTGATCAACCATTGGAACTTTATCTTCCTTGAAATGCTACCCTTTGGATTGTCTTTTTGACCTCATGCCTAGCCCTTGGTAACCTATCTCATAGTCTCTGCACTTTCCTCTTGCACAAGGATCACCATTGTCAAATAGCACCGTCATCAAACACTACTTAGACCTTAAGAAATAACTCATGTTTATTTTTTCACCTTTTAATACTTGCACGGGACTATTAAATTTTCCAATCAATCTCATTCAAAGATATCTCTTGGTAGCTTCCTTGGAGGGTTAACCTTGCATCCATCACTATTATTCATGGCTTCTATCAGATGTTCACTTGAATTTCATGAGTATTTCCACTTTTTCTAAACTTGCTCTACTACTCTCAAACCCTACCACTAATGCATGGTTCAAAACATTATTCACCACATGCAGAGTATAGGGAATCAAGTAACCATTGCTCCTTTGTGATTGTAGTGGTGAGGACTTGTGGAAGCTCTATCATGAATAATTTATCATTAACTCTCTCCCTTACCTTTTCATAAGACTATAAAACCGCCCTCCATACTTGGCTAATTGATTGACCCCATAGATTTCAAAGCCACTGTATTTTCCTAATTGACTATGCATATATTGGAACTCTTGCATGTGTATGTGCTCTATCCACTTATAAACTTCCCTAAGACTACCATATCCTTCACTCCTTTTTCAAGAAATTCATCAAAACCCAGTAACATAAAGGTCATTGTCATCTCTTGACAACTTGACAATGCATGGCATTGACTTGTGTAGTGATGAAGAATCCTTTCTTATCATTTCCAATTGATGTAGTAGAATCATGTTGTAATTAATCACCCATATTTTCCTTATCCATATATGCACAAAAGAATATTCACAAATCATAGGCAATGATTGTTGAAGCTTCCCACCCAACCACAATAGATCTGCCTCTTAAAAATTCAATATCTGCAACCATCTCACATTCACCTTGCATAGGACTCTTCTTTTACTTTTTCATTTTTTGGCATTTTTGCAATTCAATGGAAAATATCTTCAACAAAAACCATTCTATATTTAACACCCCTATTTACTATTTGTTTTTCCTTGTCACAGTCCAACTACAAACTAACACAAAAATGACAAAGACTTTTGGTAGGGTTTTAAGAGTTTAGATAGCCATTATGACCTCATATACCTGGAAGCTTATGTGGAAATGTGAGAATGTGACCTCTTCAGTGTATTCAAACACACAAAACCTCCATGGAGTTGCTTTAATACTAAACTATAATTCATAAAATAGCTCCTCTAAAGAAGAAATGCAATTGATGTCTCAAAAATGCCATGTCTTTTGATAGATACAAAAATATTACATTCAACATCAAGAAATAGATCAAAATCATAACACAAAACCATGTCACAACAACCTTATAACCAGTGAGAGTCAAGTACAAGGAAACCATGCTAGCTATGGAATGATGTTCAGATATGAAGAGTTGCTCACACACAATGTAGTGGCCGCATGAAGCAAGAAGAAAAGCAACAAAATAAATTGTTTCTAAAAAATATCTAGTCACAAAGATCCCAAATACAACCCAGAATGAGCACATGTTTTAAGTGAAGGCATGAATACCTGGCAACAACCTCTCAATGTTCCCATATCTTCTTTACTTCTTTGCAACGTGCCCTCATCATCATCCACAAATTTTGCATCTTCATTTATTTCTCACATGCATGATTAAGCTTGACAAAGTCTCTTCAACCGTGAGGTGAAAGCTTTCAACATGCTCTTGGCCTAGGAAGAAAACAATATTCTTCATTCCTTGAAGGGAGAACCTACTCAACAACTAGGCAACAAAACCCTAAAACTTCTAAGAGTTTGACATTTTCAAAACAAAGAAAACCTTCAATGTTTTGCACATGAGCTTATCAAGTTGATAAGATCATTAAAAACCTTAGCTTATGAATATTCAAAACCTCAACCTAAACTTAGTGTAACTTAAGAACCTTTAAAAAGAGATCCTCAGTCTGATGTATGCACATAGTTATTTGATAGCACCAAGTATTAGAAACTTTGAAAAAAGTTTAAAACTCCTTCAATAAGAGTCACCACTCAAAGACTTATAACATGAGAAAACCCCTTTTACCTCCCTTTGGAAAGTCTTTCCTTCAAAAGTTTGGGTCTTTAGGAATAAACTAATGATTTATTTATTTTTTAACATGAGCAACTTGGTGTGTCCTTTTTCGGGACAAAATAGGCCAACAGTTACAATTATAATTCAAATTATAGTAGTATGCTTCTTCACTTCAAGTTTGTTGTCCAAACCTGCAAAACCCAAATAGCCTAGAAAAGCGAGAAGTCGGTGATTTGTCAAAAAGTAGATAAAATAAAAAATTTAAAGCACATGCTAAAAATCACTCACTATTTTTGCTTACTAGTAAAAAAGCGTCGTTGTTCACAATAGTGTCACCATAATTCAAATGAGTGTCGCTCTGGTGAGAATAGCATTGCTCTACAGTAAGATAGAGACAACGATAATGTCGCTATTTGGTGGCATCACCGTTTTTAAATCCTTAATACTTCTAAAAAGTATTAGTGTTGCAATTTGTTTTAATCAGCATTAGGGTTTTAATTAGGCATCACTATTTTTTATGGAAAGAGAATCACGATATGGCGATGCCTGACAAAGGCATTGTTGAAATCTCTAAGAGCATCGATGTACCTACAAAATCTAGAAAAATGGACTTCAAGAGAAAATTTTGTTAAATTTGATTGGTTATGCCCTTCTTCTAGCCCCAAAATGTGACTGACGAATTAGCATGGGCCAACTACACTTGATCCATGAGGATTCGAAGCGTGATTGTGCCACTAAACATCATTCCAATAAGATCAATCAATAAAAACTAAACTAGGAATCCATTAAAACTTAACATATTAAACTATGAAAGCTTTAGAAACACCTATTCTAATGGGTATGTGCAGGATTATCATGGAAAAAATAGGCCCTTAAGTGGCAAAAAATTCAGAAAAATCAGTGTTAGGCAACTTGACGTTAAAATTTGAATAAGTTATCTATATTATTTCAAAAATATGTAAGAATAGAATCTATGGAAAATTGAATGTAGTTTCTAAACTACTGAGTTTATTTTATTTTTTTTAAATTCTATTTGGTGAAAATTTGAAATTTCAATGCAGTAGTACTTAAATTTCAGGGAAAAAATAAGAAGTAGGTGTCTGTCTGACCACCCTAACCATAATAAAATGATAATATTTTTTTGTAATATTTTACATATAAGTAGAGGACTCATGTCGGATGTGATGCATATTTTTTTGTAATTTTTTTCCAAGTAAATAGTTAATTATGAATTTTTTATTACAACTTTTAAAAAATATAAAAACTTCGTGCGTCGACCACCTTAACTTGGTCAAAATTCATGAAATTTAATTTTTTCTTTTTAATCTATAGATGCAGTGAGCATAGAATGTGGCCTTGTGTTTGGTTAAAATGTGATACCTTTTGGGGGTATAGATGTTTTCAATCAGCCTATCATTCCCGGGACTTTAGTCGTAATTCTAATAGAAAATAATTATTATTATTTATTAAATTCAAATTAAATTATAATTTATATTGGTGGAAAGCTGAGAATCTCCTTTAAAAACCCTTTTTGTTTCATCAATTTTGGATTAAAAAAAAGTCGTCAGCCACATACCCTACAAATACCCATAATATTGCCACTTTTTGGCCCATCATGATCCTGCACATACCCTAATCCATTGAAACTTTTCCTATTGGGGGAGTGGTGTTGCATTGATGTGAAATGGCAACCCTTTCCCAATCCTGTGGATAAATAAGCATGTTCTGATCGATTCTATTGAAGAGAATCAATGAAACTGATGAAAGATGTGTGATGAAACATGATTTAAAGCTAAATTAACATGATGCTAGCTATTTTAACATGATGTAGACTAATATGATTGATATGAGTGTATGAAAATCTAATCTAAATGGATTTTAAGCTAAAAAGATTGAAACCCTAATTACCAAATAAGCTAAATGTATTCATCTATGTTATCATGGAAGCAATTAATGGAAGCTAAGCTAATATGCAAGTAAATTAAGCTAAAATGATGTTAAATGTGAGTGCAAGTGAGAGTGATTTTAACAGCATAAGTTTGTTGTTAAAATATGGATCCATTTGTCTCTGAATAGTGACCTATTTATAGGAGGACAAATGAGAAATGAAAGGTTGAGATTAAAAGAGTTAACCAATGGTCAAGGATGGAGGAAAGGTGAAACAAGAATCATGGATTATCATCAACAAATGAGAATCAATGATCACATGGATCAAGGAAAGAATCAAGGGTCCATATTCTTCCAAACAAACACACTCAAAACTTGCACAAGAAGTCTTGTAAGTTTGTTAGGAGGAAGAATATTCCCTTTTTCAAATGAGTGAGGAGAGAATATTCTCATGGGTGAGGGGAAATTAGATATTTAGCAAATTAAAACAAAGTTTTAATGTGCAAAAGGGGAAGGAATATTCCATGGAAATATTCCTTTTGGAGGAATGTGCAAAGGAGGAATATTCCCTTACAAGTGGGGGGGAATTAAATTTATTAGTAATTGATAATTAAGCAAAGGTTTAATTATGCAATTAGGGGAGTTTCATGATATTCATTAAGTAAAGAGATTTATTGAAAAAGGGGAAAGTGAAATGATATTTAATTAAATAACTTAGGGTTATTTAATTAAATAAGAAGAATTAGAGATTTAAATTAAATAACTTGATGTATTTAATTTAATAGGATGAAATGTTAGCCTGGAAGGGGTTGAATTAACCTAATTATATTAATTAAGTTAATAGACGAAAATGATGCAATTAATTAAATAGATAGGGAAATTTAATTAATTAAGTGAAAATATGATGGGTTCGAGGATGAAACAATGTTACTATATCTGATTTGAGTGCATGATATCATTCAAGACATTTTTAAGTTTCTACACATATCAACTTCCTCAAAACACTTGTAGTGGAGAACACGAATGACGTGGTAGACTGGTCCTTTTCTCTGGTGAATTTATTTATGATGGTGGAGATTGACAAAGGGGACGGTAGATAGCCAAGGGGGATAGGGAAAGCTTGAAGGGGTCTCTATTTATTTTTTAGTGTCATAATCATTTAGTCATTTAGTGGGGTTGTATGGTTGGGATAAAGGGTAGTAGGTTCAAACATTGTTGTTCCTAAGCATGGTGTTCCATAAGCCATTTTGTAGTCATGGGAGCTTCATTTTGTTAATGGCATCTAGCCAAAAATGTAACGACTACCCATATA